>BQNB010007109.1:0-92061 GCA_026074375.1 Tanacetum coccineum
GTGAATTTCACAGGTCTTTTAGCTAGTGTACAAATATATTAGACGTAAATAGACTAAGGCCATAATATTCTATGAAATATGCTAACATTCTCCCACTTGACCTTATTCTATTTACACTTTGCACAATATTAAATTGGCCAAGTTTATTTCATAACTTCATCACAATCATATAGAATCACTAACGCAAACTAACATAGTCACTAGCATCACTATTGACACGGGACCCCTACTAATTATACTATTAGCTTTTTTACATGATCATGATCATAATCCATAATTTATATGAAGGGAAAATACAGAAATGGTAATAAAATAAATCTATTCAAAATGATCCAAAATAATCGTTGTTCATAAGATCTTAATATAATGTACGTAAACTAGAGAATAACAAACTTGAACATAACGTGAAAACAAAAACAATAAAATCCTTAAATTTGGCTATCATATAAACCTATGGTAACATGCTCTAATAAGAGCTTGGGTGGTAAACCTTTAGTAAGCGGATCTGCTAACATGTCATGAGTGCTAATATACTCTATGACAATGCTATTATCTTCAACCTTCTCTCGAACATATAGATACGTAGTCTTGAGATATAAACCAGTTCCAGTGGAACTAGTGCTATTTGAAAATCTAACAGCTGAACTATTATCACAATATAGTATGAGGGGTCTTGAAATAGAGTCAACTATATTTAGTCTGGAAATTACATTTCTCAATAACATGGCGTGACTAGCTGCGTGATAGCATGCAACATATTCAGCCATCATAGTGGAAGTTGTAGTGAGTTCTTGCTTATGACTCCTCCATGATATAGGACCTCCTTAAAACATAAAGATGTACCATAATGTAGATCTTAAAGAGTCCTTACACTTAGCAAAATCGGAATCTGAGTAACCTACAACTTTTAGGTTATCCGTCTTTCGGTAAGTCAACATTGAGTTTTTAGTCCCTTGAAGATATCGTAAAACCTTTTTAGCTGCTTTTTAATGTTCCTTTCCTGGATTGGACTGATAGCGTCCAAGCATACCCGTAATGTATGCAATATCATGGCGTGTACATACTTGAGTATACGTAAGCCTTCCAACTACAGAAGCATAAGGTTTAAGTCTCATCTCTTCTTGTTCCAATTTATTATTAGGACACTGGTATGCACCAAATTTGTCACCCTTAACAACAAGGGCAACAGTTGGAGAGCAATTTTGCATGTTGTATTTCTTAAGGATTTTGTCGATTTGGGACAAGCCTAATATCTTACGAGACCTATCTCGGTATATTACAATGCTAATTACATAAGATGCTTCCCTGAGATTTTTCATTTCTAAATTTTCTGAAAGAAACCTTTTAGTCTCATACAACATATTTAAGTCATTGCTTGCTAGAATAATGTCATCGACATATAATACAAGTATGACAAATTTACTCCTACTCAACTTAAGGTATATACATTGATCCACTACATTTTTCTTGAATTTAAATTTACTCATAAACTTCGTGAAATTACAGATACCATTGTCGAGAAGCCTGCTTTAACCCATATATGGATCTCTTTAACTTGTAAACCATATGTTCTTTGCCTTTAACCATAAACCTTTCTGGTTGTGTCATATAAACATCTTCATGCAAGTCACCATTAAGGAATGCAGTTTTAACATCCATTTGATGTAGCTCTAAATCATTATGAGCTACTAAGGCCATGACTATTCTTAAGGATTCCTTTCTCGAAACAGGAGAAAAAGTCTCATTATAGTCAATCCCTTCCTTTGGAGTGTAGCCTTTAGCAACCAAACGTGCTTTATATCTTTTGATGTTTCCTTTTGGGTCTAGTTTGGTTTTATAGACCCATTTTCAACCAATGGGTCTTATACCATTTGGTAATTCTATAAGTTCCCAAACATCATTAATTTGCATTGATTTTAACTCATCATTCACGGCTTCAAGCCATTGAGTTAATTGGTTAGTATTAATGGCATCTTTATAAAATATGGGATCTTTAACTTTACCTAAGTCATAATCATCCTCATTTAAATAGGTTATGAAGTCATCATGAACAACAGGTCTTCTGGTCCTTTCAGACCTTTGTAATGGCTGTTGAATAATAGGTGGATTTGGGTTTTCATCGTGTGGTGGTGCACCGACTACGGGAATATCAACAACCTCATCAGAAGGTACGATTGTTGTGCTTTCCATATAAAATGGTATTGATAACTCTTGATTAGGAGCATCCATTAACTTTTCATTAAAGTCAATGCTTCTTTCACCACTCTAATTAATTTCACCATTTTCAAGAAATTCAGCATCCCTTGTTTTGACAATCCGAGTGGTATGATAAGGGCAATAGAACCGATACCCTTTAGATCGTTCTAGGTATCCGATAAAATAACAACAAATGGTTCTTGAATTGAGTTTCTTTGTTAGAGGATTGAATTTTTTTTCTTTAGCTGGACAACCCCGTATCTTAAAATAACGCAAGCTAGGTGCCCTACCTGTCTAAAGCTCAAATGGCATTTTCAGGATAGACTTAGAAGGGACCTATTAAGTATATGAGTTGCGATTTTCAATGCACCAGTCCACAAAAACTCTAGAAGAATAGAATTGCAAATCATACTTCGCACCATATCCATTAGGGTGCGATTTCGCATTTTTGCCACACTATTTTGTTGTGGTGTATATGGTATAGTAAACTGATTAACAATTCTATTTTCCTGACAATATAAGGCAAATGGCCTGGGGCTTTGACCAATATCAGAGTGTTTACCATAATACTCTCCGCCCATATCTGATCTCACTATTTTGATCTTACGGTTTAGTTGGTTTTCAACTTCTGCTTTAAAGATTTTAAATACATCAAGAGATTCACTTTTTTCTTCTATCAAGTAAACATAAGTGTAACGAGAATAATCATCAATAAACGTAATAAAATATTTATGTCCACCTGATAACACTCCAAATATACATAAATTATCTCCCGTTAATATGCAAATTATCTATATAAATATGTTAACTATCGATTGTTTGGGTACTTATTTGTGTAATAACTGTTTTAGGACCAAAGATCACGAAAAGGACTAAGAACGCAAAAGATATTCATTAAATGGACTAACGACCATCAAAAGAAGGATCTAGAATTAAGGAAAGGAAGTATTAAATGTGCTGAAGCCAAGTGCGGCGCACTTCATAAGGAAGTGCGACGTACTTTGGATCGTGGAGAAAGAGAATTGAATGTTGAGGTGAAGTACGGCGCACTTCTGAGCAAGTGCGGCGCATTTCAGCCTGCAGTTACTCCAAATCATAATGATGAACATTGAATCCATGGCTCTTCATCTCTTTTCTCTTCCTCAACTGATGTTATCTTGAGGCTATAAATAGAGAACGAATTTGGGAGCTTATCATCAACACACACATCTCATTTCATAAACGACAACACGAATCAAAGTATTCTTCTAGTGATAAGTTTTAGAAGCATTTTAGAAGTTGGAAGTAAACTCTTTCATAAGTTCTTCCAATTTTTAGGTTGTAATCAGTTGCATAAAGCACTAATGAAGTTATTTTGAAGCTAGCAACAATTGTGACAGAATCATTGTTGGTTTCCGAGTTCTATCTTGAATATAAAAGGAAGTTCTTGAAGAATTCGTGTGATATAACTAATTTTTGCTCTTGCATTCGGTATAATCTTGTTAATCTATTTGAATATGATGTTTACTAAATTTAACATGCTTGTTATGTGTTTTACTTTCATTGTTATGGAGTAGTTCTATCATGTTTATTTGGGAATTATGAGGATAATATGGATTAAACTTGGTTAACTAATGATTTTTGATAAATAGTAAATATGAACTTGATATTTTTATTCTTGGATCCTTAATCATCATTTGATCACCACTTAGTTCGGATATAGGTCGAAAGACTTCGACTTAAGTGCTTGATTTCGAGTTTGTTTGTCTATGACAACTCGGTCTTAGCCTTGTGAGGATTGGATAACAAAATGATCATTAACCCAAGAATACAAAGGTTTAACGCTCAACCTCATGTCTAACAAACTTGGTTGAGAAAGTTTATATTTATACTTTCCAAACGCGAATTGGATTCAAAGCATTTTTCATAATTAAAAGTAAAGGCCGAAAGGATTTTTCATTATGCTAAATAGATAATCTTTTAAGTAAACTACCCGTTTATTCACTTGATTATGCTAAAATTCATGAACTCAATATCTCTCCAAGTTTATCCTTTATCATTCGTGTCTCCCAAATAAACATTGTTTTTCATGCTGAAATATATCTTACTTTTATCTTTAGATTCGTGACAAATCTTAAAGATACCCTTTGCAAAACTAATAAACTTTTTCATAAACACCAATCCTATGGAACGACCTGGTCTTACCCTAAATCTATGCTATAAACGGGGGTTATACTTTACCCGTGTGTTAGTTGGAAATTGGTTAAAACTAGTATTATAAATTTAAAGCTTTATTAACACATCAAAAGTTTTTGGTGCCGTTGCCGGGGATTGAATTGTTTCTTGTTTAAGTATTTCATGTTTTGCAAACCAAAAATTTACTAACCCGTCGTATAGTTTTCTGGCAAATTGAAAAAAAATCACATTTACTATAGAAAGTACGCCGCACTTTAAAAAAGTACGCCGATTTTTCTGGAAAAATTCAAAAGTACGCCACACTAGTTATCAAGTACGATGCGCTTTCTGGAAAATTTCAAAAAATGAATATAAAGTCAACCCAAAACACCCATCCAATCTTTCTAACGTTTAAATTTACTTATGAGAACATGAGGATTGCCTTCCTCTTGATCTTATTTGCTGGATTTACATGTTTGTACAAATTGTATGTTAAAATGAAAAAATCAAAAAATATTTCTTTTCATATGCTAAGCTTGAATCTTTGCTTGATGTTATTTCTATGTTTCTTACCTGTTATTTGCTTGTTTATGAATGCACTAATAGTTACAATAATAGTTGTGTTAATCAAATTAATAGAAAACTCACCTTGAATACTTTAAATGATTATGTGATAGTTCTAAATGAAATAAGTTATGAACCTATGATCATTGCCTATTTTAATGATTATTCTAATTACTTGAACACACCTATTTATGATGAAAAACTTATAAATGCAAAAATGAGGAGTTATAGTAAAATTGATCACATGAATAAATATGGAGTAATGACTAGGAAAAAAATGACTTTACATGATTATTACAATAAATTCAATGTTAAAAATAATAATTGGATAATTAAAAAACATGGAGATAAAGAGTTCTATACAATTCGTAACTGAAAAACACAAAAGTACATCGCACTTTTTACAAAGTACGACGCATTTTAAAAAAACAGGGCAAGTATGCCGCATTTATTTCCAAGTGCGCCGCACTTACAAGTCTGACATATTACAAAAGCTTTGTAACTCATTTACTATGCAAAAACCGTTCAAATTTTCGACTTGTGAATGCTTACTAATGCTAGTTAAGTATGAAACATCACTTATGTTTGCTTGTACTAACCAACTAATGTTTATTTTGATGTTTTGTCATATTAAGATAGAAATGGACCCAAACACGAGCATTGGTCGATTGTGCTTAGGAGAGAACAACCAAGGTTCCGTGGCTGAAGGTATTGAGAATAAGGAGCAGTGGGAATGACCTGAGTTCCAAGACACAGCTAGTAGTGGGCAAGAGAAAGAAGATAAAGTCTTTACTTTCTATAGGATGGAAGAAGAGGGTGAACGTTATTTCACACCATGCTATGCGGGCGGATTACACGCTTACGATGGAGAAATTAACTTAAAGTATGAGAAAAACTTGATCTCAAACGAGTTTGCGGTCAAGTTATGTTTGGAATACGAGGAGAAAGTGGAGAAAAGCTAGTGAAAAGAGAGTTGTTGGTTTCTCTAAAAGGGGAATCTTATTTTGTGAAATTCATAGTAAATCCTGAGGAGGAGGATGTTGAGCCAAGTGTGATACTTGGTAGATAATTCATGAGACTCGCCAAGGGAATTGCTGATTTTGGAAATGGAATTATTACAATATATCCCGAACTCGATCCATTCTTGGACAACTCTGAAGAACCGAAAAGTTTGAGGATGATTGGGTTCATTTGCTTGATATCGATTTTGGAGACATACCAGAAATCGACGAAGCTGGTCTGCCACCATTCATTTGTAAAATAGGAAAGAGCAAGAGGAACAAGAAAACAGCACTCGAAAGTTTCCAGTTAAGCTATTTTGATGTGGGACCGTCGTTGTCTAATGGAAAACCCTTGACACAGGAAGAAGCTGCCCGGGAGGCACTGGCTATTGATATCTGCAAAAGATTTTCCATACTTGAGAAAGAAAGACCCGTGATTGAGTGGTATGTGCTTATTTACACATACCTTTTACCTAATAAAATAAGCTAAAAAGACCAATAATGACCAATAAATACAGAAAAATGCATTGTATTCGTTTGTATTGTAAATTGTGTCTTGCAGGTAACGGATATTGCACCAAAGGACAAAAACAAGGCAAAATGGACATAACCAAGCACGGAAATGGAAAGGGTACAAGAAACCGAAGCCGAAGGCGTGCCCATCTTTTATGGACCAACCCGAGCCTACTTAATGGGTCGGGTCAGTCCATTAGCTTATAAACCTAAAAACTTAAGCCTTATATTAATCCATTTCATACCAAGCCCTTAATCCCTTTCCTGGCCCAATTCCCTTAGTCAAAGCCCATACCCGGTCCAAATCCAAATCCTATAACAAAAAGTCAAAAAGGGATTTATTGTGCATCATTTTCACATCTCTTTTCCCCCCTCACTTACACATACAAACACAGGGTAAATGGATTTCACCCCACACACACCACTCTTCTAGATGACCTCCTGAAAACCCTGACACCTCAAGTCCACGCTAGCAATCCACAGAGTAATAATGATTGGTTGATGTGACATATCAGAAACGAAGGGCTCAGATTGATTCATAAGATTGAGGCAGTTTGATGAAAGGCTAGGATTGTAATTGGAAACTCTCACTCTCTCCTCACATAACAAACACAGGAGGAGCATCTCAAGTCCTAGAAGGTTCTGCTAAAGGCTATAAATAGGAGGCCAAGCACACAGTAATCATCATCTAAAGTAGGAGTAGAGTAGTCTAGTTTTTTAGCTTAATTTTAGCTTATTAATGTAATTTTTAGCTTATTGTACCTTCTAATGCATTTTTACTCTTAAAAGCTTGTAAACTTTAAAGTTCTAATAATATTATCAGCTTATTTCAAATTGTGCTCTTTTAATTATGTTTTTACTTAATAAAAGTTTAAAAATCATGTGTGTGGATACGAATTAATAAGCTCATTAAGCTCTAGTAAGCTAGCTTGTACTCAGTTAAGCCCTTAAAGCTTAACTGAGCTTGGATCTTAATCTCAAATAAATCTATCTTAAATTTACCTCAGCTTATAATGAATGATAAGCCAATAAGGGAAGGGCTTATAGACCTCACCAGCTTGTTAAAAACAAGCTGAAGCTTGTAGATCTAGCTTATAAAAGCTTATTTGATCCCTGTTTAGCTGGTATCAAGGTACACTTGCAATTTCCTCTTATTTTAGCTTAATTTCTATTTTGCTTATGCCTGCTTTAATATCTACTTATGGTTGCTTATAATTGATTATTACTGTTTTATTAGTCTTAATTTTACTTTAAACTGTTAGATTATAGATTAGATTAGCTTAGTTCATATTTTACTCTAAACTGCCTAAAAAGCCAAAAATGTGTCTTATCATGTAGCTTATTGTAAGGTGCTTATTGCTTGTTAGTTTTTGCTTGTTAGATCTTAAGTTACTTATTGATCATCTGTTTTTATTAATTTTCAGCTTATTTCAACCTTTTTGTAGCTTGAAAATGGAAAATCAATTGTTAAAAGGGTGTTTGGGTGAAGCAGTACTAACTTGAGTTAGTACCGCTAGATCACTTTTGTCATTCAAATCAAATTTAACAGGCTCAAATTTAGAAGTTAAGTTAGTTTAATTCAGTTTTTAAAGTTTAAAACACAATTTTAAGGTCTTAGGTATTAAAAGCTTAAATCTGTGATAAATTGGTTTGTCAATTTAGCTTATTTGGTTTTGATCTTATTAAGTGTTGTTTGATATCAGTTTTAAGCTTGATTTGAGTCTCAAAATGCAGTAGAAAGTTGTTCATATAAGTGTGCAATCGTCCTTTGGTTTAAGTCAATTTCTGTCATAGTCCTATTTTCAAAGCTAAAACCTAAATTTCAAAAGCAAATTTAGATTGGATAAAAATAGTTTTAAGTCCTGATTTTGAGCATTTAAGTTCTTTGCATATCTAGCTTCATATGTTTTTAGTTTTTGAGTTTTTACCTTAGCTTTTACTAGCTTAAATCTAAGGCTGAAAAAGCCATTTTGTCTTTTCAAAAAACTTAAAAAAATCCAAAAAAGTAGTTTAGTTTTAGTCTGTCAAGTTTTCAAGTCTTTTTTCTAGCCTAATCATCTAGCCAACTTTCTAAAAATTAGCTTAATTGGGTTCATTTAGATGAGTACTTAATCTGTTTTTAGGTTTTAGGCTTTAGCTTATTGGTTTAGTAGCTTTTAAAGTAGCTTAAAAAGTGCTCTTCATTCTGTTTGCCTAGTATTTCTCATCAACTGCTTATTTGATTTCTGAAGTAATGGCTTATTGGAATTGCTTAAATGTTAATTAGTTGAGCTTATTAGGTTAAGATTAAGGTGTTTGTAGCTTATGTGGCTTAGGATTGAGCTTACTTAAGCTTATTAGCCATTTCAGTTAAGAGTTTAAGCTATAAAGCTCTTTAGTCATAACTGTTTGCTTATTTTGTGTTTTTCCTTGCTTATTTGTAGTTTTTAGAAAAAGTCACTTTTCAAAAAGTGCTTATTCTTAGCTTAAGTTTAGATTTCAAAAAGAAAAATATATAAAAAAATTGATTTTTCAAAAAAAGAGGGCCACAGGTTTCGAACCTGTGACCTCCCCCTTTGCACACTCAACACCTTAACACACCACACAAACACCATCTGCCCTTGGGACTTTTTCAATCTTTCTTTGCAACATTTATTTCTTATGGTCTCTTTAAGTTTTGCTTATTCGAGTCTGTTTGCTTATTAACTGCTTATTTGCTCAGTTTCTTTTCCTGTTCTTATTTTTCTTAGGATTAGAATTGTTCAAAGTATTTTCTGTAATTTTTCTAGAATTTTTAAAATTAGTTTACTATTTTTAATGATTTATTTAGATTAAATCTGTTTTTAATTCATAATAAATAAAATAAAAATCAAAAAAATATAATTCTTTTTCTGAAAATTATTTTTAGTCATTTAGGATTTATTAAAATTGATTTTGCGTTCGTAGGGCTTAAATTTGATGTAGATGCTTAAATGTCGCGTTTTATTAATTCCCGTTTACGTTTTTCATGCTTATGCTTTAAATGCTTGTATTGTTTACTTGTTTTTACATGTTATTTGCATTTTCATTAGTAGTTATAGAAACCAAATCAAAATCTTTAAAACCATTCAAATCACGCGATCACGAACTAAACCGATTTTCAATTCGCACCTCGTCGGGATACGACTCGGGAAGGTTTTGAATTTTACTTTGGCTAAAAGTAATCTTCTATAAAACCTTTTGGAATGCTTATTACTATACTATTATTGACTAATCCTTATACTATATATTACGTATACGTATTCGGACGAATCAATTTTTGGCGCCGCTGCCGGGGAGGTGTCTTACGATTATCGTGTTTCGTTCGAAGATTAGTGTTTTTAAGACCCTTCCTCGTGAACTTATCATTTTCCGTTTGTGAATATTTTCTTCTATTATATAAAAATACAAAAATATTTTACACTTCTATTTTCTTTTATTTTAATATTAAAAATAACCGTTTGTTAATCGTTGTTACGACTCACTTTTAGATTACGTGCTATAAGGAAAGTTTAAGGCATGTTTGATCCTAAGAACATCACCCAAAAGGAGAAGGGTTATTCTAAATAGCGCATCGCGCTTACCAGCTCCTCCGCTTTCTTGTACGTATTTTTAGAGAGCTACCGTGCACGTTTAATTTTCGGTTACCAAAAATATTTTTCTTTCTTATTTTAATTTCTTTTCTCATATATTATTTTTTTTAAATCTAAAAATAAAATTCCCTTACCCTCAAATCCGTTTAATTCTTTCTTCTTATCCCTCTATATTGTTTAATTCTTCGACATGTCGTCATATTACCAACCTACTTGCTACGGGTGTGGAGGTCCTTTAGACGGTTCAATTTGTCGACAATGTAATTGCGAAAAGTGTGGAAATATGTGTTATGGAGGAATTTGTTTTCATTGTAAGTATGATACAAATTCGAATTCTCTCAATTTTCCGACTACCCTCCACAACCCCCGTACGAGACGAATTAGTGGGGTTGTGCGTAAATATGGAACGAAGCCACATTTTAGGTTACGATTGTTCACCTCAAGTTTCGTTTGTTTACAATCAGAACCCGTGTTTCGATTTGTTGGCTAAGGAAAGAATTCTCAAATTAATTCAAGTTTGGGACGAAGAGCAAATTAAACCATGGAGTTCGCCAGAATTGCTATTTCAACTTTCTAACGATTCACAAACTATTGCCGAAATTTTGAAACAACGTGAAGAAAAGCGTATTGAACGTGAGCAAGTGGCTAATCTGGCAGTTCAGAAAGAGCAGGAGGAGCAGGCAACTCAAAGTTTTACTCTATATTGGAAGTTTCCTATTTTTGACGACGATGATGATGAGTACACTATTCAATATAAGGAATATTTAGAGAATTAGTCTAAAGCAATCACACCCGACTTACCAACCGAGGAACCCGATAACTCTCTAAGTATGGGGGATGAGCATATTGACACTATTCCGGAAACAGAATCAGACGAAGTAATAAAGTCTAGTGTTGAGGACCTTGTCCCAATCCCAAGTGAGTCCGAGGGTATTTTCGATAATATGTGTGATGTGCCTTCTTGTGATAAAAAATACTTTGATGCCGAGTCTGATCTTAAGGAATCTTTGCTTAATCGTGATACTTCAATTATTTATTCTCCTAAGATCGACTCTCTTCTCGAGAAGTTCGCCGGTGAAATCACTCCTATCAATCCAATTCCACCGAGAATTCATGAAGCTGATTTTGATCCAAAAGAAGATATTCGTCTCGATGACCAGATGTTTTATGGTGATACTTCGAGTGATGACGATTCTTTTGAGAACATCGATTATGTTGAGGAATCACCTCCCGATTCTGAGCTCGTCAGCATAGAAGAGGTGGAGGATGATATTCTTCGTGCCAAATTATCGAATATCTATCTTCTTATTGCTAAGATCGAATCGTTAAATGACAACCCCACTCCATCTTTTCTCTCTCATTCTGATAATTCTTTACCTGAATTCGAGACTTTTAGCAATCATACGGAAGAGACGAATAGTGGCAGTACCACTATTCATGCTGAAAATTCTCTTCCCGAGTATGATTCGTTTCATTTTGAGATTGAGTCCGATCAGGGTGAGTTGTCCAGAGTTGTTATGGAAACTATTGATGAGATCGATGCCTTTCTTGATATCGACGTTTCTACGGATTTGGAGGACGGTTATCATGACTCGGAGGGAGACATTATCTATCTTGAGAGTTTACTTATAAACAATACTATCCCTAATCTATCCACCGAGGTGTTTTTCGATCATGAACAAAAGTGTTTAAAGGATGAACCTAACAGTTTGATAAGTATGGTCAAAGTTTTCGATCCCGGGATTCTAGAGAAATTTTTTTCTCCAACATATGTGAGATTATCCTTTGAGGATCGCCATTATCTTTCTTTCACATATGTTATCCGAATCTTTCTTTCTTATTTCACCTATCCGGTTGAATTTCCTTTTCCTTTCTCCTTCGGGAGTGAGGACACCATTTTTGACCCCGGCATCTCCGCTTATAGTTTCTATTCATTAGAGCCGGTGGCATGCGAGAATCTGATGACAATTTTTCCATTAATCTGTTTCTGCCCCAAGGACAAAGGAATTTGGGGAGAGTCAAGCTAGAGACTCGGTTAAAAAAAATAAGCGCTTCGCGGGTGGCAACCCATGCTTATCCTTCTATCTTCTTTCTATTTTCTAATAAGTGTGTTGTGATGAGGCTCGCCTCTTTCTCGTGTTTCGTGTTTTGTGGTTTGTGATGTTTGTCCAGGATTGCCCGGATTTTGAAGGCTCTCGTGCTCGGTGTTTTGTCCATCGTTCACTCGCTCTTCAAATCCTTAGCATGCTTATATTGGGAATCCGATATCCTTAATCTTATCGACTAACGTTTATCTATTAGCATACTTAATAAACGGCTTTAGATTTGCGTAGAGACCCCTTTATATCAAGATTATGCATTGAATTTAGTATGGGGGAATCTCACATTGAGGATAATGTTTCGTTCTAGTATGGGGAGAATTTGATTATACCTGTAACCGTTGTTCTCACGTAACCCGTTTTTCCACCAAAAATATGTGATTTATGTGAAAATAGCAAAAATTTAAAAAATTTTGTGCATGATAAAGTGAAAAAGTGATAAATGTTGAAATAAAGTGATGAAATAAGTGTTGTGACACAAATAAAGGTGAGAACGAGAAATAAATTTTGATCCGACCGGTTTTATACCTTAGCTTTTTCCTTAACATATTTAAATCGAGTTTGTTGCTAGTCTTATGTAGGCTTATCCATTATGCCGAACTCGATTTATTAGAATAAAGATTGTTGCCAGTCTATGTGACTTGTTAAAGTGCCGATCTTAATTCGCTAGGCTAAGCATTCGCAAGTCTCTTTCTTAGAGATTTTAAATTGCGAAGAACGAGAAATGATAGAGTCGAGTATAAGTCATGATATTAAGCGTGGAATAGTTGGTTTTCTTTAGAGCTTATAAGTATTAATTGTGGCTTTTTCTCCCATTAGTTTGTTTCACTTGTATATTAATAATGTTTAATAAATAAGGTTGTCCGGTTTAACTTAATTTTTAGTAACTTTCCACTAACTTGGAAGACGATGCCAATAAAATAGGTACACATCAGGATTCGGAATTTGGCATACTATATATATCATATGAATAATTGCTTTACTTACACCTTAAAGAGCCTAAGGGTATATGGTGTAAGTAAAGATAATCATGAGATTACTTATGCCTTAAAGAGCCTAAGGGTATATGGCGTAAGTGATTAAATTGTTCATACCTTAAAGAGCCTTAGGGTATATGGTGCAAATTAAATCTTACTTGATTTATGTCTTAAAGAGCCTTAGGGTATATGACGTAAATAAAGTTAGTTAAATAAGTAGCCTAAGAAAAGCCAAATTTCGGTCACCTCGATGTGGACCTCATCAGTTTTCAAGGAAAGGGGTAGAAGCTAATTTTTATCTTTAACCGTCCCGCTTTATTTTTGGATTTAATAAGTATCGAAATATAGTCTTAAAGAGCCTTCGGGTATACGACAAAAATAAAATCTTGAGATACAAATTTAGGAATAAAGGAGGAAAAATAATACACAATTAGTATTTATGAGTAGTGTTAGTATCATGACTTGTATTTGACAATGATCTTGTTTTAAGCTTAGTATGGAGAAGTGAATGTTGGGGAAGATGAATTTATTTTGCTTGTTCCATGATCCTAAGTATTATCGAAGAATAATAAAAGCACAATGTTATGAAGTGTTGAAGTATCGAAAGTTATAAAAAAAAGCATATAAAAAATGTAAATGTTGAAAATGGAAAAACGGGGCTTTTCAGAGCTAATGTTTCTTTACTCCCTTAAGATGAATACTTATCTACTTTTCGAGGTAATAAATCAAGGGGGATTAAGATTCTTAGTTTTCTAAAGTGTTATTTATAACATTGCGTGAGGACACGACAATAGCTTAGTATCGGGGATTTTGGTATGTGCTTATTTACACATACCTTTTACCTAATAAAATGAGCTAAAAAGACCAATAATGACCAATAAATACAGAAAAATGCATTGTATTCGTTTGTATTGTAAATTGTGTCTTGCAGGTAACGGATATTGCACCAAAGGACAAAAACAAGGCAAAACAGACATAACCAAGCACGGAAATGGAAAGGGTACAAGAAACCAAAGCTGAAGGCGTGCCCATCTTTTATGGACCAACCCGGGCCCACTTAATGGGTCGGGTCAGTCCATTAGCTTATAAACCTAAAAACTTAAGCCTTATATTAATCCATTTCATACCAAGCCCTTAATCCCTTTCCTGGCCCAATTCCCTTAGTCAAAGCCCATACCCGGTCCAAATCCAAATCCTATAACAAAAAGTCAAAACGAGTCAAAAAGGGATTTACTGTGCATCGTTTTCACATCTCTTTTCCCTCCCTCACTTACACACACAAACACAGGGTAAATGGATTTCACCCCACGCACACCACTCTTCTAGATGACCTCCTGACAACCCTGACACCTCAAGTCCACGCTGGCAATCCACAGGGTAATAATGATTGGTTGATGTGACATATCAGAAACGAAGGGCTCAGATTGATTCATATGATTGAGGCGGTTTGATGAAAGGCTAGGATTAAAGTTGGAAACTCTCACTCTCTCCTCACACAACAAACACAGGAGGAACGTCTCAAGTCCTAGAAGGTTCTGCTGAAGGCTATAAATAGGAGGCCAAGCACACAGTAATCATCATCTAGAGTAGGAGTAGAGTAGTCTAGTTTTTTTAGCTTAATTTAGCTTATTAATGTAATTTTTAGCTTATTGTTCCTTCTAATGCATTTTTACTCTTAAAAGCTTGTAAACTTTAAAGTTCTAATAATATTATCAGCTTATTTCAAATTGTGCTCTTTTAATTCTGTTTTTACTTAATAAAAGTTTAAAAATCATGTGTGTGGATACGAATTAATAAGCTCATTAAGCTCTAGTAAGCTAGCTTGTACTCAGTTAAGCCCTTAAAGCTTAACTGAGCTTGGATCTTAATCTTAAATAAATCTATCTTAAATTTACCTCAGCTTATAATGGTTGATAAGTTAATAAGGAAAGGGCTTATAGAGCTCACCAGCTTGTTAAAAACAAGCTGGAGCTTGTAGATCTAGCTTATAAAAGCTTATTTGATCACTGTTTAGCTGGGATCAAGGTACACTTGCAATTTCCTCTTATTTTAGCTTAATTTCTATTTTGCTTATGCCTGCTTTAATATCTGCTTATGGTTGCTTATAATTGCTTATTACTGTTTTATTAGTCTTAATTTTACTTTAAACTGTTAGATTATAGATTAGATTAGCTTAGTTCTTATTTTACTCTAAACTGCCTAAAAAGCCAAAAATATGTCTTATCATGTAGCTTATTGTAAGGTGCTTATTGCTTGTTAGTTTTTGCTTGTTAGATCTTAAGTTACTTATTGATCATCTGTTTTCATTAATTTTCAGCTTATTTCAACCTTTTTGTAGCTTGAAAATGGAAAATCAATTGTTAAAAGGGTGTTTGGGTCAAGCAGTACTAACTTGAGTTAGTACCGCTAGATCACTTTTGTCATTCAAATCAAATTTAACAAGCTCAAATTTAGTAGTTAAGTTAGTTTAATTCAGTTTTTAAAGTTTAAAACACAATTTTAAGGTCTTAGGTATTAATAGCTTAAATCTGTGATAAATTGGTTTGTCAATTTAGCTTATTTGGTTTGGATCTTATTAAGTGTTGTTTGATATCAGTTTTAAGCTTGATTTGAGTCTCAAAATGCAGTAGAAAGTTGTTCATATAGGTGTGCAATTGTCCTTTGGTTTAAGTCAATTTCTGTCATAGTCCTATTTTCAAAGCTAAAACCTAAATTTCAAAAGCAAATTTAGATTGGATAAAAATAGTTTTAAGTCCTGATTTTGAGCATTTAAGTTCTTTGCATATCTAGCTTCATCTGTTTTCAGTTTTTGAGTTTTTACCTTAGCTTTTACTAGCTTAAATTTAAGGCTGAAAAAGCCATTTTGTCTTTTCATAAAACTTTAAAAAATCCAAAAAAAAGTAGTTTAGTTTTAGTCTGTCAAGTTTTCAAGTCCTTTTTCTAGCCTAATCATCTAGCCAACTTTCTAAAAATCAGCTTAATTTGGTTCACTTAGATGAGTACTTAATCTGTTTTTAGGTTTTAGGCTTTAGCTTATTGGTTTAGTAGCTTTTAAAGTAGCTTAAAAAGTGCTCTTCATTCTGTTTGCCTAGTATTTCTCATCAACTGCTTATTTTATTTATGAAGTAATGGCTTATTGGATTTGCTTAAATGTTAATTAGTTGAGCTTATTAGTAGCTTATGTGGCTTAAGGGGGAATTTTTTTTTTGAGCCTTACACTTAAGCTTATTAAGACCATTTCAGTTAAATTGTTTTAAACTTAAGCCTTTTCGTGTGTGTCTGATCTGTATGGCTTTTTGGTGTTTTTCCTTGCTTATTTGTAGTTTTTGAAAAAGTCACTTTTCAAAAAGTGCTTATTCTCTTAGCTTAAGTTTAGATTTCAAAAAGAAAAATATAAAAAAAATTGATTTGTCAAAAAGAGATGGCCACAGGTTTCGAACCTGTTACCTCCCCCTTTGCACACTCAACACCTTAACACACCACACAAACACCATCTGCCCTAGGGAACACTTTTTCAATATCTGTCTTTGCAAAAGTTATGTCTTACTGGTCTCTTTTAAGTTTTGCTTATTAGTGTCTGTTGCTTTTTAACTGCTTATCTTGTGCAGTTTCTTTTCCTGTTTCTTATTTTCGTTGGATTAGAATGTTTCAAAGTTTTTTCTGTAATTTCTTCTTTTAGTATTTTTAAAATTAGTTTTCTTTTTAGTTAATGTATTTATTTAGTTTATAATATGTTTTTAATTCTAAATTAATAAATAAAATTCAAAAAAAATATAATTCTGTATCTGAAAAATTATTTTTTGTCATTTTAGGATTTATTTAAAATTGATTTACGTTCGTAGGGCTTAAATTTGATGTAGATGCTTAAATGTCGCGTTTTATTAATTCCAGTTTACGTTTTTCATGCTTATGCTTTAAATGCTTGTATTGTTTACTTGTTTTTACATGTTATTTGTATTTTCATTAGTAGTTATAGAAACCAAATCAAAATCTTTAAAACCATTAAAATCACGCGATCACGAACTAAACCGATTTTTAATTCGCACCTCGTCGGGATACGACTCGGGAAGGTTTTGAATTTTACTTTGGCTAAAAGTAATCTTCTATAAAACCTTTTGGAATGCTTATTACTATACTATTATTGACTAATCCTTATACTATATATTACGTATACGTATTCGGACGAATCATTGAGACTATGGCATATAGTGATAAGTACAAGAAGATACTGGATGGGATTGTTATAGATAAGATTAAGCTGGATGGAGAAATTAAGAAAGAGGAAGAAGAGGTTATAAAGCAGGTCAAAGGAGAAGCATTATAGGAGAAGGAGGATCCTGGGGCGTTTGTTATCTTGATCCGACTGGAAGCTAAAATCGACCTTAATGCCTTAGCAAACACCGGTTCAGACATAAATGTCATGCCTTTCCGAATCTACACAAAACTAGGTAGAGAGGAAGTCAAAAAAGTCAACGGGTGAATTACCATGCTAAACCATTCTAAGGTAGAACCTATGGGAGTTTTGAAGGATGTTCTGTGCCAAGTGGGAGTAACCACTATCATTGTAAAATTTCTCATCCTAGATATGCCTATTGACAGAGACGCACCCATACTTGTTGGTAGAGGATTTCTATATACTTGTGGTAGCATACTAAACACCAGAGATAGGATTACATCCACTTTCGATGGAGTATGCCATCAGACATTCTATGCAGCTAAGACTAGTCTGAATACTGAAGAGAGTGACAATGATGATGAAGAAGACTATGGCATCCAAAGGAACAATTTTGGAGCACCAATGTATGGACCAAAACCTGCTAAATATCTGAATTGTAACGATCTGATGGACCGACTTTAGCACTACAGGAAGTCCTAAATCCGTTTAGAAAATTTGTGTATGGAAGAAAGTTGTAGGTTTCCTTGGATCTTTGCCTGTACCACTACAACATATGGAATGGAAACCAGATTTTGAAGGGAATCTTTGTAAGAAAGAAGAAGGGGATGGACAGTGGCATGCTGAAATTAGATTAACAGACCCCTACGAAAACGTGTATGATCAAGGTTTCAAAACCAAGCCAACAAAAAGAAAACTGTCAAAGTATCATAAGTTGAGTGATGTGATGCCACCTAACTGGTTCCCAGAGTAAAAAAATCACTATGATTGAAATAAAGGAACACTTTTCGTACTCCCTTAAATTTTACCTTTTTATGTTTAAAATTTATGTTTAGTATGTTTAAATCAAAGCTATGTAATCTTTGGTATTATTATCAGTGAAAATAAGTTTTTATGAAATATTTAGTGAAATTCTATGTTATTATCAAAATTCTACTATTGTACAATAGTTGAGAAAAAATTTCTCAGAAGTATGCCGCACTTCTTATGAAGTGCGTCGCACTTTTGAGCGGGAAACAAATAAAATAGTATATTTTCCATATTTAAAATTCAACCTAAATTATAAAACTCTAAAATATGTAATTCATCACAAAAATTCAAAGCTTAAGCCTTCAAAACCCTAACAATGCCTAAGGTATGTCTTTTATTTTTATTTTCTTCAATTACTTTTAATCTGATTCAATATATTTTCTTAAGATTTGTTAGAATGAAAATTTAACTAATGATAGTTGTTAAAACACCATTGAAGCGTCATTAAAATTTGTGTTTTTAGTATGATTCAATAACTAGAATTATGTTAAAGTTGTAATTAAAATTTTAATTGGTTAATTTTGTTATTTAACTTAGGCTTATTAGAACCCGTTTTAAAAAAAATAAAAAGAAAAAAAAAACTCAGTTAAAAACAAAGGATAGGTTTTATGAAAGAAAATTTTATAAAAACCCAAAAATAGTACGCCACACTTCCTATGAAGTGCGACGCACTTTGACTCGAAAACAGGACACGAAGGTTAAGTTACTATCCTAAACATGTCCGTTGACCACCTAATCTTTGTAACACTAATATTTGCTTATTTTGATGATGTTTTGAGTATAGTCTATAGGAACGCATGATGATGAAGCCGGTTCTTCTTCCTCGCGTTCGAAAAGAGCCCGAATTACTAAAAACGTGGAAGAATCTTTGATGGGGCGCGTGCTTCATGAATTCTTGTTGTGGGGGAATTGTAATATGACACTTAAGAACAGGTATAACACCAAC
The DNA here is from genome assembly GCA_026074375.1 of Tanacetum coccineum. Taxonomy (NCBI): domain Eukaryota; kingdom Viridiplantae; phylum Streptophyta; class Magnoliopsida; order Asterales; family Asteraceae; genus Tanacetum; species Tanacetum coccineum. The sequence continues at coordinate 19,244 of BQNB010007109.1, forward strand.
CTAGCTGGAAACCTTTCAAAACAAATTTACTCTCCGTTCATTGTTGATTGGAACGTTTTGAACACCTTTGGTTGTGATAATGCTATTGAAGATATGTTAGAGGTTAGGGTGAATGAAATGGGAAGCGATGAAGTGTTGTTTACATCCGAGGCATGGAAACGTGCTTTTGATATTAATGAGCTAATTTACACAGAATTATGTCATAAATTTTATGTAACTTTTGAGTTTGATGAAGCTGTGGCCGATGATGAATTAATGACGAAGAAAGCAATCAAATTTAGGCTGTGTGGTAAAGCTTATGCTATAAGTATTTTAGATTTTGCTAAACTCTTAGGTTTGTATAGCGGTGCTGAAATTCAGGAGTATGGATTTGAAACCTATTTTATTGGAGGTCTTAGGAATGATGATGATTTTAGTGCTGATCAGTATTGGCTGAATATAAGCAGTGAGGAAACATTGACCTTATCTAGGAGCTTAGCCAAAACAATTAGGAAACCTGTGCTCAAAGTTTTGCAGAAAATGATTACATATGGCTTATGTCAAAGAAATACAGGTTATGACAAGGTGAAAAAGAATGAGTTATGGGTATTGAGTATGTTTGAAGCTAACCACCAGAATAGATATGCTAATGTTACTTGGTTGATTGCTAAGTGGATGAAGACAAAGGGAGTTGGAACACCATGAGAAAGTTTGATCTATTATGGACAGTTTGTGACGAGGATTGCGAAAAGACTTGGTATATTGAGAGATGAAGTGCTAAATAGGATAAGTGCCCTAACTTATTGCAGAACATTGGATGCCAACATCCTTAGAGAATTGAGCGGCTCTAATGGGAGGTTGATACCCAAAGAGATTGCACCTATTATTCCAAGAGTAGCAACACCAAGGGCTCCACGCCCTACTACTTCTGAATAGGTGAAATAGAGAGGATGACGCGTAGGCAGTCTTATCATTCAAACATATATGCTAGAGTTCTAGAGCATCTAGCTTCACATTTTGGAGTTACACTGCGTGACCCATATAATCCACCAAGCTATTTTGAGCAAAAACAATAGGATGATGAAGAGTAATATAAAGATAACAACTCTTTGGTTTGGTGACCGTTTGTGGTCATGGATTTAAAATAAATTCTAAAAATACTTTTATTTATTTCTTGTCAAGTGTGATATGCCTTGATTGGCATCTAAACTATTTCGTTCTATCATTTGGACTATGAAACACTTTGGTTTATTATATATGTTTGTATTGTGTGGTTTTTGTGAATTATTATTACAGAATTAACAAGTGAAAGACCGTAAGAATTCATGTACGAAGACTCTATCTTCAGCTCCGTACAATTTGATGAAATCATAAAATAAGGAAAGTGTTATCTTATGATTCATTTTTCCATTCATATTTTCTCTATAATATTTCTCGCATTAGAGAGAATGCTCATATTAAGTATGGGAGGGGGAGAGATACATGTTGAAAAATGACTGCTATATATATATATATATATATATATATATATATAGGAGCGCGTTATATTGAGAACCCATTTTAAGCGCAGAACTCTACAGAACTCTTTTCAACCAATCATAATTTAGTAAATATTAAATGTTTTTATTTAATTGAAAAGGGTATATTAGTCAATCATATTTTTTATGCCAATACAAATTAATTGATTGATCACAATAAGCAAATCTGACTCTGGATTGATAACATTACTAGCATATTTTACCTACTTCCCCGAAGAAAAAAACGTAAAGTTCTACTATTTGATCTTTTGGAGCAATTTTTACTTTTAGCTTTCTCGAGTTAAGGTTTGAATGCAATTGAAAGTGTCTCATCCGTCGTTATGGCTGTGCATTTGTAGTTTGTCGCCTTTTCTGGAGCATTGGTATCGGTTAAAAATTGTATGAGTGTGCCGGTAATTTGTTAATTCTAAAACTTGTGTTTGAAATCTTTACGAGACCGCAGTAAGATCACGTTCGCGTGGTATAGACATTTAACTGATTGAGAGGATATATAAAAATTCAAAAATATAAATATGAATAAACATTGTCAAAAAGTTTTCTGATTCAATTTTCTAAAATTTTATCCATACGTATTGATGCGCGTAAACGTTGGTATTGCTATTATAATGAATTGCGAAGGTTGCAAACTTCTAAGTTCATTTGAAGTAGTATGCTTATCATAAGTATGGGGGGAAAGCAAAGTTTCCCCCAAATGTGAAGTTCTTGAAAAAAAGAGAGAAAAAGGAATAAAGGCAAATATAAGCCAAAAAGGGAGGAAAAGTCTGAATAATTACAGATAAGGTGGATTATAATTCTATCATAAAACCTTTTGATAATATAAAACCTAAAAATACTAATAGTAACCTCTTTTGATGTTTATGTCTGGTGCTTACACCATGTCGGTGCAGTTTAGTTTCTTGTACAAGCCTATCGTAATTTAAACATTTTATGACTGGGCGTTTAAGGGACTTACATATATCATTTACTTCACTAAATTGAGCGTGGGTGAACTATCCTTAAAAATTTAGTGAGTTGCTTTGTCGCGTTATCTTATGCTTGTGATCATTGACTTGACTAAATATTTTCGCTTAGATTGCTTGAGGGCAAGCAACAGCTAAGTATGGGGGGATTTGATAACACTCCAAATATACATAAATTATCTCTCGTTAATATTCAAATTATCTATATAAATATGTTAAATATCGATTGTTTGGGTACTTATTTGTGTAATAACTGTTTCAGGACCAAAGATCACGAAAAGGACTAAGAAAGCAAAAGATATTCGTTAAATGGACTAAAGACCATTAAAAAAGGATATAGAATTAAGGAAAAGAAGTATAAAATGTGCTGAAGCTAAGTGCGGCGCACTTCATAAGGAAGTGCGACGTACTTTGGATCGTGGAGAGAGAGAATTAAATGATGATGTGAAGTACGGCGCACTTCAGCCTGCAGTTACTCCAAATCATAATGATGAGCATTGAATCCATGACTTTTCATCTCTTTTCTAGCTTGCACAATCATCGGAAGGACCTGCAAGTTTAGGTTAGTGATAATCAAAGCTATGCTGAGAGTGTTTTTACCTTGTCGATACGGTGTGTAATAATTAACGGTTCCCCATGATCAGATATAAATATTGCTTGGTGATCAGGTAGATTTCGAAGGAATTTCTTAGAGATTTGCAGCTGCACTAGCCGTTCTCATTACCAGAAGATCTACACTCAACCAACCCTTTACATCTTTCCAATCAATCTCCGACACCTCAATCACTCACCCAACTCCAATACACACCCAACAGACATAAAACAATCACACTATAAATAATCCCCTCTATCTATAACCCAACACAAACCAACAAATCTTTAAACCCACAACAAACTCCCCGATTCCCAAACCATTCACACTAATTAAACCATCCACTCACCCAATATAAATATCCCGTATACACCCTTTATTACATTTTCTGTAAGATCATATTATCACACTTCTATCTCCGTCATATATTCTTGAAACTCGCAGATACAGTCTCATATTCAAGAGCCTAATGTGCAGATGTATCCATATCTCAAGTCTGAACATTAATCACTCACACATGCCGTATGTTTCATGAATTGCTGCCCCTACACCATACCAACCGACCGCATATAGATCATCTATACTGTCCAAATACTCTAACAAACATCAATATAACACAATAAATCCACCAATATATTCATCTAATTAGTCACATCTTTCCCCCAAACACCCAACACCAAACACTCAACACTCCCCCCCCCCCCCCAAACCACCCCCTCACATACATACATTTTTTCAAAATAACCCAACACCCCACCTTCAACATCACCCTACACACATTAAAAAATCCACTACACTCACACCCACATAAACATACATTAAGATAAATTTTACCCCATAAACCTTTTTTTTTTGTTTTTTTTTTCCCAATATCACGACCCCATTGTACATCCAATCAACTGCTACCTCTGTGAACACTCTCCTCGCTTGAGTATCAACTACAATAGATGTCGTACACTACTGTCCTACAACTCGCGCCTCTAATCTGCACATAGACAGACATGTCATTCATGTGTACAGCAACTAATTGCCTACTCGTATCAGTCATATGCCACCTCAGAATTACAAAGTACTACAAAGATGATTCATGTTGGAGTGCAGACTTGAAGTCAAACACCACAGAAGACGTCATCAGCATATGAAGCTTCATGGAAGTTCTTGTTCTTAATCATTATGTACTTGTTAGGAAATTATTGTAAGTAATTCTGTAAATCGTCCCGTGGGGGAAGATTGTTGGGAATTCACTTTTACGTGACGACATTACAGAATTACCATAGTTTATCATAGTCACATACGCGAGGACTAGAATAGGCAACTATGTATAGTTTAGAGGCGTATGGGCTATAAATACCCCTCTATGGCTTCCATAGAGGGGTTGAGTCATTTGGCATTTGTCAAGTCATTTGTATCCTTCATCCATTTTCCACCTAATATCACAAGTCCATCTTCCATCTCTCTACTCTCTCTCACTAAAATGGCTTTCATGTGGTTTGACTCACCAAGACTACCGGATCTTGGTTTACGTAGACCTTCAGCTATCCCGAGGCTATAAATAGAGGACGAATTTGGGAGCTTATCATCAACACACACATCATATTTCACAAACAACAACAAGAATAAAAGTATTCTTTCTAATGATAAGTTTTAGAAGCATTTTAGGAGTTGGAAGTAAACTCTTTCATAAGTTCTTCTAATTTTTGGGTTGTAATTAGTTTCACAAAGCACTAGTGAAGTTATTTTGAAGCTAGCAACAATTGTGATAAAATCATTGTTGGTTTCCGAGTTCTATCTTGAATATAAGAAGGAAGTTCTTGAAGAATTCGTGTGCTATAACTAATTTTTGCTCTTGCATTCGGTATAATCTTGTTAATCTTCTTGAATATGATGTTTACTGAATTTAACATGCTTGTTATGTGTTTTACTTTCATCGTTATGGAGTAGTTCTATCATGTTTATTTGAGAATTATGAGGATAATATGGATTAAACTTGGTTAACTAATGAGTTTTGGTAAATAGTAAATATGAACTTGATATTTTTATTCTTGGATCCTAAATCATCATCTGATCACCACTTAGTTCAGATATAGGTCGAAAGACTCCGAGTTAAGTGCTTGATTTCGAATTTGTTTGTATATGACAACTCGGTCTTAGCCTTGTGAGGATTGGCTAACAAAATGATCATTAACCCAAGAATTCAAAGGTTTAACGCTCAACCTCATGTCTAACGAACTTGGTTGAGCAAGTTTATATTTATACTTTCCAAACGCGAATTAGACTTAAAGCATTTTTCATAATCAAAAGTAAAGGCCAAAAGGATTTTTCATTATGCTAAATAGATAATCATTAGATAATCCTTTATCATTCTTATCTCCCAAATAAACATTGTTTTTCATCCTGAAATATATCTTACTTTTATCTTTTGATTCGTGACAAATCTTAAAGATACCCTTTGCAAAACTAATAAACTTTTTCATAAACACCAATCCCGTGAAACGAACTGGTCTTACCCTAAATCTATGCTATAAACGGGGGTTATACTTTACCCGTGTGTTAGTTGAAAATCGGTTAAAACTAGTATTATAAATTTAAAGCTTTATTAACACATCACCACCTATGTCATTTATAAAAGGTCCACAAATATCTGTATGAATATTTCAAGAAGATGTTTACTTCTTGTGGATCCTTTCTTAATAGTTTTAAATTTTTTCCCTTTAATACATTTAACACATTGATTAAAACTTGAAAAATCTAGATGATGAAGAATTCCTTCCTTTATAAGACGTTGCATTCTATCTTTAGATATGTGACCAAGACGTTTATGTCACAATCTCGAGGAACTTTCTTCATCTAAATGTTTTCTTTTTATATTACTAATAACATTTACATCCATTGATAATAGGGATTTTTCAAAGTTGCTATCTAATTGCAATTTAATGAGGTTATTATCTAATGAACCAGTGCCAACAAGACGGTAATTGAAATACACTTTTAAACCATAATATCCAAACATAAATTCATAATCATGAAAAAGTAACTTATGAACATAAATAAGGTTCCGAGTTATGGATGGAACATAAAGTGTATATTTTAAGTACATAATAAAACCACCCTTTAAAATTAATTTAAGAGTTCCTACGGCTTTAATATGTCTCTCATACCCGTCGCCAACTCTAATGGTTCTTTCCCCCTTTTGTAGCATCCTCTTTGAAAGGAATCCCTGCAATGAATTTGTTATATGTATCATGGAACCACTATCAATCCAATAAGTGTTTGAAGGGACATCAATGAAAAAACTTTCATAAGTAACATAGGAAAAAGACAAACCTTTCTTATCTAACCATTCTTGTAACTTTGGGCACTCCTTTTGAAAATGGCAAGGATTCTTACAGAATCGACATTTAGGGCTTGATTCTTTGCCATTACTTGAACTTGCCTTGTCAGAATTTCCTTTTTCCTATTTAGAACCTTTGTTACCTTTAAAAATTCTCTTTTTGTGGCCTTTGGTGGTAGTAAGGTAAGTAGTATCCGGCTTCTTATTTTTAAGCCTTGCCTCCTCTTTAACGCACATGGCTATTAACTTACCCATTTTATATTTCTCCTTTTGCGTGTAATAGTTGATCTTTAAATGACCAAACTGAGCAGGGAGAGGTGTCATTATGAAATGAACTAGAAAACCTTCAGATATTGCCATGTCCATGCCATTTAATTTAGAGGCCATGTCATTCATCATTATGATATGCTCACGAACCCTATTAAGACCATCATATTTTGTGGTGAGCATTTTAAGAATAAGAGTACTCGCATTAGCTTTAGACAAGCCCTTAAATTATTCATCAACTGATTTTAAGAACTCTTTAGCATTATTAGAGTCTGGAATGGCTCCTCGAATAGCTACCGAAATAGAGTTCTTCATTATCATTAGTGACATGCGATTCGACTTTTCCAATATTTCATAAGTCATCTTCTCATCGACCGTGCTAGTGGCAGTTAGAGGGTTAGGTTTATCGAATCTTAATGCATAGTCCAAATCTGTTATGCCGAGTGAAATTTTTACTTGCTCTCTCCACGATGAAAAATTTGTTCTATTTAGGGGTTCAATGCCAGATGCACAGTTGGTAATAGTAGTAGGTGTCAAAGATGTAACAACAAATTCATCACTAAGCTCATATAGGACTAAAATTATTTCCACTGTACAAATCATATAAATACTATATTAGTATCATAATAATAACCAACTATAGGGTAAAAGCTAGTTATAGAAATCTAACCACAACATAAAATTAGATTCACATAAGAAGTTTGGTGTAATTGTCAACTTCTCTTTGGTGCCATTAACAACACACTAATAACTTCTTTATTAAATCATGCAAACTTAATTAACAAATAATCACATTTGGGCTGAAATATTAGTTAATTAAGTATATAATTTGCAAATACCGCTTAATGATTAAGATTACGGTTATCCTTTGGGCTTACACATAACCTAAACTCATCAAAACGTAAATTATTACAACTTTCACTCACTTAAGTGTTTTGATTAATTGCATCCTTTGGGCCTTGATTCGTATCCAAATACGTATATAAGGATATTATCAATAATAGCATAAGATATGTATTCCGTAAGGATTTAAGAAAATTACTTTTATCCAAAGTAAAATTCAAAACCTTCCCGAGTCGTATCCCGACGAGGTGTGAATTGAGAATCGGTTAAGTTCGTGATCGCGTGGTTTGAATGGTTTAAGAGATTTTTATTTTGATTTCTAATTCTACTAATGAAAACGCAAAAAAACATGTAAAGGCAATCAACAATTAAAGCAATTATAAATTTGACCTAAAAACGTTAACGGAAATCCTAAAAACGCGACTTAAAACCTAAATTATCAAAATTTAACCCTAACAATGTTTTTTTTATAAATCCTAAATGACTAAAAATAATTTTAGAAAAAAGAATTTTATTTTTTTAACTTTTATTTTATTTATTATGAATTAAAAACTATTTTAATCTAGAAAATTAATTAAAAATACTAAACTAATTTATAAAAATCTAGAAAAATTACTAAAAGTACTTTAAACTATTACTAAGAAAATGGTAAAAAGAAAAATCAGATAAGCCCTTTTAATAAGCTGCTAATCAGCTGAATAAGCTTATAAGCACAAACTGAAAACAAAGGTTAAAAGGATAATTGTTGCAACATATGACAGAAAAGTCCCAAGGGCAGTGATGGTAGCAGAGTGTGGTGTTTAAAACGTTGGGAGTTAAGGTTGAGGTCCTGGGTTCGAGCTCCCTATACTCCCAATGTTTTTATTTTTGAAAATTTCTTTTTGGAAAAGCTTTATACCACTAAAATAAGAACTTTTTGGGAAATGACTTTTTCTAAAACTCACAAATAAGCTAAAAAAAAGCTAGCTTAAAGTTGACAGATTAGCTAATTTTAACTATGACACTTATAAGCTAAACTGTTTGCAAATTTTGAGACTCAATAAGCTACTTCAAGTCAAATAAGCTGAAAACTAACAACTACCAAGTCCTAATAAGTTAATGTGACAAAGATTTGACTAATAGAATGAGCTTAAAATCTCTTAAAAGCCGAAAACAAAAACAACCTTAAACTAGCAGTTTTAAAAGGAAGAAAACCCAACTTTGAGCTTACTTTTAGATCAAATAAGCATTTGATTTAAGGAGTAAACTAAAAACAGATGAAGTTTGTTATCCAAAGAACACATAAAAACAAAATTTAAGAAAATTGGACTAGTAATTAAGCTAGAAAAAAGCAATTGAAAATTGACAGTTTAACTAAACTATTTTTTTGAATTTTGAAGTTTGAAAAATGACAAAGTGCAGCCCTAGTTTTAAGCTACTAAAAGTTAAGATAAAAATTCAAAAGCTAAAAATAGTTTAAACTTAATATCCAATGAACTTATGCTTACAAATTCAGACCCTAAGACAAACTTACTCTAATCTAATTTGGCTATTGAAAACTGGACTATTAAAACTTGGAAAATAGACTTGACAACTATGACAGATTTAGACTTAAACCAAAGGACACTTGCACACTTGCATTAACTTATTCCTAATGCGTTATGGACCAAAAACAGGTAAGAAAACTACACCAAATAGCTGCTAACCAAGATTTAATCAAATAAGTTGCCATGACAAGCTTTTCACACACAGATTCAAACCATGATTAGCTTACACCTTAAACTTTGGTTTCAATCCCTTAAAACTTAAACAAACTTAATTTTAGGCTTAGTTTTGGCTTATCTAAATTGACCCAAAGGTAAATAGCAAGCTAGCAGTACTAACTCAAGTTAGTAATGCTAGTGCCAAACGCCCCTTAAGTTTTAGGTAAATCATATTTAAGCTTAAATCAGTTTAAAATAAGTTGTAAAAGCTTAAAACAGATTAAGATGATAAGATATTAAGCACAATTAAGAACTATACTTGGAAAAATAAGCACTTAGACAGAAGCTACATTAACAAACATATTTTTGGATTTTCTAAGACAGTTTTAATCAAATTAATATAAAAGCTAAAAACAGATTATGAAATGCTTTAAACTAAATGAAATAAGTAATAAAAAGACAGATTTAGCAATAATAAAGCAAGATTAAGCACAATTAAGCAGAATATAAGCTAAACAGTTATTAAGCTAAAAATGAGAAAAAGAAGAAGTACCTTTGTCCCGGCTAAACATGGACAAATAAGCTCTCAATGAGCTGATCTACAAGCTCCAGCTTGTTTTTAACAAGCTGGTATTGTCCATAAGCCCATCCCAAATTGGCTTATCATCCATTCAAAGCTAAGGTAATTTAGGGTGAGTTTTGAGGTGAAAATCTAAACTCAGTTAAGCTTTTGAAGGCTTAACTGAGTATAAACTAGCTTAAGTAGTAATTAAGAGCTTAAAGAGCTTATTAGATTGAAAATGAGCTTAATCAAACCATAAGTGCAATAAGTAGAAACATGTATTAAACAACAACTAAAATTTTATTGATAATCAAAGTGAGTTACAAACTTTTAAAAAGGAAAATACATCCAATTAAAGACAATAAGCTAAAAATGAATACAATAAGCTAAATTACTATTAAGCTAAGCTAAAATCCTACACACCTTCATCTGTGTGTAGAGGCCTCCTTTAATAGGAGTGAGGTGAAGCTTCTACCCCTTCCAAACGCTCCTCAATCTCTAATCATGACCATCCAATCATAACCAACTCTTGATCAATCAATTTGAGCCCTTGATTGCCCTCCACGTCAAATCCACTAATAACATTGCTGGGGATTACCAGCGTGGCTCCCAAATGTGCCAGATGTGTCAGTAATCCTTCTAGAAGCAATTTAGATGCGTGTGATTGGGTGGATTTACCCTGCGTTTAGTGAAAGTAAAATGGGTGGGAACGGGTGAAAAGATATATAGTGTTTTTGACCGTTTGACTCGTTCATATGTGTTGACTGAGATTAAAGGGGGTTTGATTTGGGCCATTGTTATACTTTTTGGGCCGGGTTAAAGGTTTTAAATGGTAAATGGATTAAGACTTATAAAAGGGCTTAAGGTTTAAAAGGGTTATAAGTATAACTCTTAATGGGTTGACCCGGCCTATTAAAATAGGTACGGGTTAGCCCATTAAAAATGTATATGCCTTCGGCTTGGATTTCTCGTACTCTTTCTATTCCCGTGCTTGGTTTTGTCCGTTTTGCTTTGTTTTTCTCCTTTTGTGCAATATCCATTACATGCAAGACACAATTCACAATACAAACAAATACAATGTATTTTTCTGTATTTATTGGTTATTATTGATCTTTTTAGCTCGTTTTATTAGGTAAAAGGTATTTAAGCACATACCAGGCCTAAAACCAACCTTAACAATCAAGTAGTCATAACATATGTAAACAAAATAATAAAAACATGTATACCCTATTCAATTAAACATTATGGAAGAATACACTCTTGTTAATTCAAATCAAGAAAAACTGTTTCTTTCCTCCAAACATAAATGTTCAAATTAGTTTTATTTATTTATGAGTTATATTATGATCAAACTAATATCACAAACTCAAAATAAAGATAGACTATAACATAATTACATACAAATTTAGATGCAACTATAGTTATCACTGCTTTAGAATTAAAACATATATTATCATACATGTGAGATAGCAGTAAAACACAAACACAAGTATCATTAAACATCAAGTAATAATAAACAACAATTTACTTTTGAGTTATATACATGACAAAAATATTTGTCAATACAAAACAGACAATTGGGCCGCATCTGAGTTTGTAACATTAATGCAATGCATATCATCATCTATTACATGAATAGTTAAATAAAAGGAAAACACACATCAGCTCTGTTTGTTTATGAATCCATTAATATTATCGATTCGGCCAAACAACCTTATCAATTTTAAGTCATGACAAATATGATAAAGGAAAACATTTTAAAGATATATTTAATGCGTGGATCATGTCTTTAATTTATCATCATGTAAAAACAATTAAATATCCATGCAATAGATCAACGTAATATGCAACAACAAAAGTGACATATTAATAAATAAAAAAACATGATTTGATCATTCACTCTGATGCCACATGTTGTATTTAATCCCAAATCATGTGTATATATAATAAGAACAATGATTCGATAAACATGAAAGAAATACTTACTTGAGTTGAGAGTAGAGAACGCTATGGAACACCCGGTGGAACTTTGATCTTCTACCTAATCCTCTTACAAGATGATGGAATTTTTGTGTGTATTATGGGGTAGAACCAATCCCCTATTTATAGTGAGAGATTGAGTAGGGATCAACTCCATATTAGGAAAAGATTATGATACATAATATAATCCTTATTTAGTCAAATCTCCCATCAAGATTTAGGAGCCACATTATGGTAATCAATTAATTATGACCAAAATAAATCAACCACATTATGTACAAATATTAGTGTTGCAAAACAAGGTCTATAAGGCCGATTAATCTCTAATTAGACGCTACAAGGCCACCAACCTTTCCGATTAATGTAACAGGATCAAACAAATAGGTCAACCGCGATCAACGGTGGTCCAACTTGCCAAAAACCTTCTAATCTTGCCGGAATTTCCTAAAACTTACCGTAAACTTGTTTTGATCACTTATATTAACTGTTTAAATATATTACAAGCTGTTTTTAGAAAACAATTTGCCAATAATATCTAAAACTCGACAGAAATACATAAAACTTGCCGTAAGTACCCAAATTTTGCCAAAAATACCAATCTAATTAATCTCGCCTTGACCGATTACAAGCTACAAGGTGGTCGACCCCTCGGCTAACGATTCACGATTTTTGCAACCTTGACAAATATATTAGACTTAAATAGATTAAGGCCATAATATTCTATGGAATATGCTTTAACGAGAACCATATAAATACATGTTACACTTAGCCTGGTAAAACATCTCCCAGGCCGCATGGTATGTGTGCATGGGACAACTGTCTTTAACTGTCACTAACAACTAAGATGTAAAATCAGACATAAGACAATGGGAGACACACAACCAACATTACAGGAAGCAAACAGTTCCTCGTATAGGCCAAGAAGACAGTGCCACCTGCCCTTCTTGTCTGCCCCTCGAATGATCAATGAGTGGTCTCCCCACAGCCGTTGATCACTCATCAAATGGTTTATCTCTAAACCCTAATGTCTCACTATAAATAGAATGCATCCCACAACTTCACCAAGTAAGTTTATACACTTAGGCACAACGTTACACACAGTTCAACCACATACTACAAAGATGGTTTGTTTAAGTATTACTCGAGATTCATGATCTTAATCATACCATCAGGTCCTTATCATTTAACATGGGAAACCAAACAACAAAACTATCCTAAATCCTTTCTCTGAACACGTTTTACACACCTTACATAAACATGACGCTATCCGTTAAAGACATGATACAAAATAGCTACTAATTTTAAGCATATTTTCATTCTTTTTTTCCACATAGAAAACTTGATAATATCACCTTTCTTTTTCTTTAATTCAGTTTCTTAACAAAAAATAACTTGTGAAACACCCCTCAAAATTTGAAAATAACCAACGACCACTCTAGACCTCTCCAGTAGAAGACCTCACGCACCTTGAGGAAAACCAACATGTTCTAAAAAATGAGGGTCATCTGTCAGAAAGAAAACCCACAAGAAAAACATCAGGGGAGGTGTGTGCAATAAATGACCATGTCAGTTTACATACAACGCTCTTCCAAGAAGGACCTGCACGGTCCCATGATGAATATCAAGTTCTCAAACCATCTCCAAGAAGGCCATCTCAAGATAGCCGAGGTTAAGGTAGCTTAGGGGTTCCAGGGTACATGTGAATGACTTCACAACTCCAATCTTAAACAACAAATTTGGTACAAGGGTACAACAAGCAGAAGGGCCACAGTACATCCAGGTCACGCCGAACATAAAAACTTTCTTGGAACAAATGGCATAAGAAAGAAGGTTGGCTAGTTCTCGGGTAAACGCGTATCCAACTAACTATTCTTTTTCGCATACCCACATACCTAGCAGCCAGGTCACACCACCGCCCAACACCAACTCTTAATTTAACATAACCATGAGCCCAGCTCAGAGAGACACCTCAGTATCCTTACTTAGTGCATCTTCTCAAAGCAACGCTGTCCCTACATCCTCCCTTGCTCAGGCACCTCCTAAACCTCGTTAGGCTACTCACAAAAGCACTCACAGGGGGGATAGAGATACACCACTTTTGCTCCTCCACACCTGGCCATCTCAGGGCAATCTCGATAGAGAGGGAGAAATTCGTCCAATGGATATTGGATTATGAGCTACCTGATGATCTAATTATGCCTAAAAATGTTGGCACATACAAGGGCATAGGTGACTGTGATTCACATATATAGACATTCGAAGGCGTAATCAAAGCATGTACCTGCAATGACTCAATGACATGCAACATGCTCCAACATGCGCTCGCCGACTCGGCAGTGTTATGGTTCAAAGGTCAGGCCAAAAACTACATCTCAGGTTGGAAGGACCTAAAGGACAAGTTCCTCTGTTAGGTTTAAGAAAAAGACTCGGTCACCCTGTGTATTTTCATGTTTAGCATAGCTCGTAGTTTTGTTAGTAATCGTATGATTTATGGTATTGGGTCGGGTCTTTACCCACTGTAAGCCCACACCATAGCCCATTTTAGGGGCATTTTGTAAGACATATTTAAACCCTCTCCACACATAGAGAGGGTGTTGGAAGAATTCATTTTACACATATCTAACTTTCTCTCTGTAAGTCTTTCACCACCACCATGGTGGTGGTCAGTTGGTTTTCCGGTCGGCCACCCGACATTATAATAACATCAACTAAATCTATGATTCTTTGTTTCTAACAATTGGCAACAGAGCCTAGGTTTTATTCTTGGGTCGGGTTACATTTTATGGTCTGGTTGGTTTCATTCATAGCTTACTAAAGCTTATTTTTAAGTCTGATTCTGTGGTGTCACAACTTATAAAGAGCTTAGTTTGTAGGCTTATTTTCTGGGAAAAAGCCTCAAAATATGTTACTTTTGTCGTTATAAATCTGTCACAGTTTGTGGTGGATCTGTGTTTGTTGTTTCTTGTTGTCAACAACTTATTTACAACCTATTTTAGACTAATTCGTGGGCTTATTTCTAGGAATAAGCCACAAATTGATTCCTGGTTTGGTGTTGTATGAATCTGCTGTTTCACCTTATTTTTGAGCTTATTACAGGTTTAATATTGAAGATAAGCAGATCTGGGTTATGGTGATCTTCATAGCGAGTTGGCAGAAAAAGAAAATTAGATCTGAAGTTTGTTGCAAAAAGACAAAAGTACAACATTGCAAAAAGACAAAAGTACGAAAAGGAAAGGTTGCGAGTTGAGAAAGCCACAGTAGCGAGTTGAAAAACAAACAAAGTAGCGAGTTGAGAAAAACAGGGTAGCGATTTGGCAGATAGCGAGTTGATGAACAGGTTATATGAAGACAAATCTCTAAGCCAAATCTAAAGGAACCTCTGCCTAATTTCAGACTTAGTAGCGAGTTGGCTATGTTCTTGGCAGCGAGTTACTAAACCACAACCCAAACCGAGTCAACTTGGTATTTACCGAGTTGACCCGGGTCAACTCAATGAGTCACAATCGAGTTAAAGGTTAACGTAATAATACAGAAATGAAGAAATAAGAGACAAACTCGACAAGACTCGATTAAACCTCTATTACAACATCAGACACAACATCAAGCCATTACAACAACAACCCATAAACTACAAATCATAACCCTTCGTCCCACCATTCTCAACTGCCAACAACATACACAACAACATCAACCAACCACATCACACCGTCAACAACAGTCTCATGAACAATCAATTATAATCAGCAATCAACCAACTTGAACAAAACACTATCCTAACCCATCGTCACAACACCAACTCCACAAATCCATCTAACCTACATCATCTCCATAACTCGAAACAGAAATAATATAGATCCTTGTCAACGATTTAAAAACAAATTCGGAAAATGATAATTATAAAGCCAATATGCCTTTGATTCCGTCACCCAAGCCTACTGTCACTTATTTTCATGATTTAGATTTCTTTAAAGATTTTGAGAATGAATTTCCAGCCATTGTTTACAATGATGCTCAAACGTCTAAATCAGATTTATTAACTGAACTGATTTTAAACCCTCAACATATCCTTGAATTTAATTTGAAAAATGAAACATCATTGTCCGAATATGATGAAGATGAACAAAACGTTATATGCTTTAATTATTTATTTCCTTTTAACGTAATTTATCCTGATGAATTAAAAACGGATACGGACAATGATAATGATAAAGTCGATATTGAACACTCTTCGGAGGATTTGTCTGTCATACCAGTACCTGATGTAATAAATATCGATGTTGGTGCCTATGCACATGGGTCAAATAAGCTTTTGGAAACAAATCATGATACATCTAATAAATTTTTTAAAATTGAAACTTTTATCAAGGAATTAAATTTTAATATCATGACTATGAATCATCTTAACAAAGGGATGTCATTCATTTTCCAAATCAAGAATTTGTATGTGCCATTTGGCATCCCGTTCGACCCCAAATTGTTTTATAAGGATGGGATTAAATTGGGGCAAGTCTAACTTAAAGACTTTTCTGTAAACAAAAGTGCTTGCTGAGAGACAACCTGGAATGTATTTTCAATTTTTATCGAGACAGTCTTCCCAGATTTTCTATACGGCGTATCCAAACCCCATGGATACGACGTGTTGACTATCTGGACGTTATCCAGTCTTTATTTTTAGCACAGTCGATACGGCGTATTCGTTAAATGAATACAGCGTATTCGACACAAGTATCAATACGGCGTATCCTGGGGAATGGATACGGCGTATTGATTTCCTGTACAGTTTTAGGTATTTATTTTGAGTCTAACCAAACATATACATGGAGATAGAATTGCATTTGTTTTCTGAGAATTTATACAGGACCTCGTGAAAGAAATATCGATGAATATTGGTGGAGAATTTTCAAATCTAGAAATCTTGAAGTGTTGGAGTCTTGAAACCTCAAAACGGCTGTTCAACACACGATCTTGCTCATAAACGCAAATTGGAGAATCTACCTAGCAAATATCAGGGGAGTTTGTTAGGAAAATATTGTAAACAGACTTAATACTGTTAGTATTAAAGTTAAGTCTGTTAGTTATAGTTAGTACTGATAGAAAATAGTTAGTACTGTTAGTATAGAAGTTAAGTCTGGTAGAGCAAGTTAAGTCTGCCAGCATTAACTTAAGTGTGACAGTATTAAAGTTAATACTGTTTGACCAGACAGTTAAGTCTGTTGTTATTATAGTAATAGTTATCTCTTAGCGTTAATCTAGGAAGAGATAAGCATTATCTCTTAACGCGTTTAGGGTTCCTTATGCTTATAAAAGGAACGTAGAATAGCATTGTAAAGATATCAGTTGATTGAGCATTCACAATCAAATAGTAATAGTAATAGCAATTTTAGTATTTTGTTCTTGTGTTCATCTTGGTATAGATATTGATATTCCGCGTCAATATTTGTATTCACGGTTATTGTCTCTCATAGTATCTTTGGATTTATTCAAAGGACTATAAGTCGTTTAAGGCTCATTGAGATCCTGTTGATAAGGACCTACAAGTGGTATCAGAGCCACCAAAGGGACTTTACACAAGATTGAACAAAGATCAAAACCTTTTTATTCCACCAAATCAAGTAGTCATGTCTGCAAACGATAATTTCTCTCTTCATGATGATGAGGAACTTTCTCTTCATGATGATGCATCTTTGAATGGATCTGAACCAACATCCAACAAAGGAGATGCTCCTGCAAAACCACCACAAATAATCACCACAAATACACTTTCAAACATCAAACTGCCTGTCCTTCAAAAAGATGATTATGATACGTGGGCAATGGAGATGGAACATTATCTTGAGTATATAGATAATGAGGTCTGGAAAGTGATTCAGAATGGGAACTCAAAGAAGCGAGTCACCAAAGGTAAGGATGGTGTATACAGGGTTCTTCCTCCAACCACACAGGAAGAACAGGTTGCTGATGAGAAAGAAAGGAAAGCAAGAACACTACTGCTAATGGCTGTTCCAAAAGATCATCTCAGACGTTTTCATGGCATGGATGATGCCAAAGAGATCTGGGCAGCCATCAAGACAAGGTTTGGTGGTAATGCGAACTCGAAGAAAATGCAAAAAGCTGTTTTAAAACAACAGTTTGAGGCATTTACTATCTCTACTAAGGAAAGCTTGGAGAAAGGGTATGATAGGTTTCAAAAACTACTATCACAGTTGGATGCCCTTGGTGCTAGTGTGTCAGATGAAGATGCAAATCACAAGTTCTTGAGGTCCCTTCCTCCTGCGTGGGACAGTTTAGCTATGACAATGAGAACGAAGAAGAATATTGACACACTGTCAATAGATGATTTATACAATAATCTGAGTGTCTTTGAACAAGACATTCAAAAGACATCATCTTCTTCTCTCACATCTGACAATGTGGCTTTTCAGCATAAGCCAAATCACAACTCAGGAGGTTATAGTTCTTATACCACTTCCTCTTCCAAAGCAAAACCAACTGCTACTCCTGGTCTTGCTGATGAAGTTATCCATTCTTTTCTAGCCACAAATGATGATGATGTGGATTTGATACATGAAGATCTAGATCAAATTGATGACCTGGACTTGGAAGAGATGGATATAAATTGGCAGATTGCTATGACTGCCATCAAGATCAAGAAGTTCTACAAGAAAACAGGCAGAAGGCCAAGAGTGGATGGAAAAATGCATGTGGCATTTGATAAGAGAAAAGTTGAATGTTTCAATTGCCACAATACTGGGCATTTTGCTAGGGAGTGCAAGTTTAAAGGTTCAAAGGAAGGTAGCAGGCAGGAAGCAGGTAGAGGTCAGGATTTCAAGCCAGTGAGAACTGAAAAGGAAGCTTTGATGACTATTGATGAAGGTCAGATCAATTGGGTAGAGCAGACTACAGATGAGGAACTCAATCATGCTCTCATGGCCTTCATTGTGAATAATGAGGTATCCATGTGTTCTAAATTGTGTTTAGATTCATACAATGCACTTCAAGCTAAGTATGACGAATTGCAATCTGAATTTTATTGACAGGATCAAGAAGTTCCTTTTGAAACAGATTTATATTCTCTGTTATCTCTGTTGTAAGGCTCATTATATTCTCTGTTATCGTCTCTCATAGTTTCTTTGGATTGATCTTCAGGATTTCATGCATGAAGATCAAGTTAGGGGAGGATTGTTAGGAAAATATTGTAAACGGACTTAATACTGTTAGTATTAATGTTAAGTCTGTTAGTTATAGTTAGTACTGATAAGGATAGTTAGTACTGTTAGTAATAGAAGTTAAGTCTGGTAGTCAAAAAGCTGATAAGGACTGTTAGTATGATGTTGTAGTGTAATTAGTTTGTAGGTCCTTATCAACAGGATCTAAATGAGCCTTACACGACTTATAGTCCTTTAGATAAATCCAAAGAAACTAAGACTTGGAACTGTGTTTAATGCAAATTCCAATGGTTTACTCATCTTGTCAATCAATTGACAGTGGTGGGGAACAAGGAACTATATTGACCATTCAGTCCAGATAACCCCTACCAATTATACTTCTATTGAGCAGGTTACCGTATAGCCAGCCAAACGACTCAAACCACAAGTGCCTGAACCCCAACAAACTGTTGACCTAGTTGTAGCACGCATGTAAAAACTCCAAGGCAACCAATTAAAACATCTGTGTCTCCCTCACCTATTCCTTGCTATAAAAGGCAGATTTGGAATCTAAGAATGGATAGGGGACTTAGGTGCAGGATATTCTTTTCAAAGGAAAACCTTGTTTTGTGTGTTGGAAGTCTTAGTCACTTGATTAAGGATTGTGACTATTATGAGAAAAAGATGGCAAGGGAAGCTGCTTTTAAGAGCACATGGGGGGGGTGGGTTTTTTTTTTTTTCATGCTAATGTTAGGAAGCTACACCAGCCCTGGACTACTCTTACAGGTGAATAAAGCAAATCAATGTCACTCCAAGAACTTACAGCTAAACAAACATTAGACCCACCTTAGTATGCTCGCACAACTGTTAATTACTGGTAGGGTAAATGTTAATAATGGTCTGGGCAATGTTTAGTTCTGTTAGTTTCGACTGGCACTCTATTTAAGTCTGGTGCTTCTAGAGGGGATTTAATATGGCAAGCATCATGTTATTCTGGTGAGTGTGCATGTTCATTCTGGCACTCAAATTAAGGTCTTAGTTGTTTCTAGATTTAATACTGGCTAAGCTAAATGTTATTTGGTTAGTGTGCATGTTAATTCTGCTAGAGTAACTAGACCAGTATCAAACCAGACTTCATACAAATCAAGCCCTAAATTTTCTCAGGTGAATCTTACAAGTCCAAAGAAATGTTTTTCAAAACAAAGTTCACCTGTAAATAGACCCTTTTCAAGGTATACAGCATACAAGTCAAATAAATATGCTGTTAAGGGCAAAATGGGCACTGCTGTTAAGACCTCAGCAGGTTGTGTTTGGAGAAAAGCAATACCACTCTCCAATACCAATAGTGGACCAACCCCTGATTCAAATGTTAATGTTTCTAGAGGTCCACAAGGCAGACCCAAGCCTGTGAAGGCCTGGGTCCCTAAGAGAAACTAATTTCTCTTTTTCATGTGCGGGAACATCCACTGAAGAACATGGTAGATAGAGGTATATTTGATAGTGGATGCTCAGGGCACATGACAGGTAACTAGGATCAACTGTAGGATTTTGAAGAATTCAATAGAGGATCTGTTACCTTTGGAGGTAGCATAGGCTACATGGTATTAGGAAGTAGTGATGTTTGTAGAGTTAGAAGTCTAGGATGGATATAAGAAGGATAACACTTGGTGAATGGTGTATTGCAATATACAAAAACAAATGGTTATAGTTCACCAGGTCTAACCCCCCCCCCTCCCCCCCCCCCCCCCAAAACATAAGCCTGGGCTAGTCCAAGAGCAAACGGCTCTTGGTAAAGACTTCTCAAATCCGTTCTATGGTTGACAACTTGCAAATAAGTTGTATGGTTTTCAACTCACCATATCTATTAAAGTGAAGAGTTGGCTAGCCCACAAGTTTATGGATTGTGGTAAAGGCTGTGGAAAAACCATAACTAGTCCATAAGATTATGGCTTATGGTAAAGACAAATTGCAAATCCATATTAGATGGTTGACACTTTACCAAAAAGTGGATGGTATATCAACTCACCAAGTTTTATATACATAGAGTTGACAATGGTTATCATATCCACCATGGAATTTTACCTTTTCTGGTGTGCCAAAGGTTGACTAGCGTGAGCAAACGGTACAGGTTAAGGCATATCAAATCCGTTGATGGCTATAATGGTTTGCCAAAAACCATAAGGTATTCAACTCACCAACATTTCAAGTCTGAGAGTTGAAATGGTTTTTAGTTAACCATGGACCTTAACCTTTCTGGTGGACAAAGGAACTGACTACTCCAAGAGTTTATGGCTAACTGGTTAAAGAGTCATCAAATCCATTTATAACTTCTTCGTTATAGCTTCGTTTTTCAAGTTTCTTATATGCACGGAATCCTCATGAGATGTAATATTTAAAACAGTAGGGTTTTTAATCTTATGAAATTTGAATCTCAACAAAATAATTAAAACAATCCGTATATATTTATAATTTATAAAGTAGTTTTATAAATTATTACTTGATTAAATTTATACAAGTCCTCTAATTTAATTAGTACCACATGTCTTGCATATTTTTGGTCCTCAAGTTTATTTCCATCATTCTTGTCCAAATAAAATGTCCACACAATTATTTGTGTATAAACGTTAATAATAAACTTTTAACAATTATATTATAAACTAAATCTATAAATCAACCAACACTTATATAAAGTATTTTTTGTGTTCTATCATATTTTTAACATCATTTCATCATAAGAATAAATAAGTTGGAATCATGTACATGCCCATTTTATTTTATAAACTCATAAAACAAATCCCTAGGTGGTGAAGAACAATATAAACAATATATATGCATGAAAATTAATGAATAGAAAGGTTAGGGTTTATGTTTAGACATCAATGAAGATGTATAAAGATGATACCCAAATCAACCACAAGTATTTAACCCTAATAACTTTCAAGAAAACCCTAATTTCCTTGCAAAAACCCTAACTTTCTTCTTGTAAAAACCCTTGCTAAACTAACACCCAAGCTTCCAATAAACCTTGAATCACCTTAGATAATATACCTAAAAACACTTGTATACTTATAACCTTTGTTGAAATCAAACTATGGAAACCCTAAAAAATAAATATGAGCCGTGGGTTTGTATGAGGAAACAAGAGAGTGTTTTTTTATTTTTGCTAGTTGGTAAAATGTGTTAAGTCTTTACTAGGAGGTTCCTTATATACTAGGAGTATTTAGCTAAACCATGGACTAAGAGTGGTATGAGTACAAGTGTGTAAGGTGCTCACCTCCTCCCTAAGAGGAGGGAATGACTAGGATGAGGGGGAAGGACCAAGAGGGCTTACTTAACCATTGGATGAGAAGACTTATGTTCACATGGTAGATGAACATTAAATGGGTAGGTGTTGGTGGAAGTTTAGTGTATTATTTGTGTATGTTTATATGCAAAACCGGCCATGGGAGTTTAATAGGGTAGGAATGATATAAATTTTGTGTATTGGGTATAAAAGTGGGTATTTGTTTGAGTATAGTGCTTTCGTGTATGCATAAATGTATTCTATTGCGAAACGTAAACGTTTTACATAACCAATAAAAATAAAATATGAAAAGTTATAAATTATCCTCGTAATAATAATATAACACTTGGTTGACGTAAATTTTTATTTGTTTGATGCCCGTTTACGTTGAATGTTGATTTTTAGTTTACGCGATTTAACTAAATGATGAAATTTAAAAGCAAACGCGTAAAACTCTAAAAATAGATAATGGCAAGTATTGAGTCATAAAATGACCTGAAATAACGGATTGTTACAATTGTCCCGAAGGAAATGGTGACGTATCTCGATGTGTTTCGTCCGCGAGTTGGAAATAATAAAAATAAATAAAGATGAAAACAAACAAAGATAGAAGCGACGAGCTTGAAAATGTCAAGACGGATGGTGGTTAGCGTACAATGAATAGCATCCACAAAGTTGTGTAGCTCTTCTCGAGCATTATGTATGTTCATAGAACAATTACATGACGAGGTATGAGGTTGTCTTAAAGGTGGTAGTGGAAAATATGGATGAAAGAAATTAGCCATCTATATGGTTGTAGAGGCGTGATTGAGTGAGAAGAAAGAGGTATGATCGTAATTTCCCGAAAGACAAAGAATGTTTTCGTTGAAGAGAAAGCGTGTTTTCGTCGAAGAGAAAGAATGTTTTCGTCGAAGAGAAAGAGTGTTTTCGTCGAAGAGGAAGAATGTTTTCATCAAAGAGAAAGAATGTTTTCGCCAAAGAGAAAAGGAGAGCGTTTTAACTTATGTTGTTAAAAGGCTTGAATATAGATTTTTGGATATGACCTTTAACTTTTGCGATCGCAAGTTAAAGATACTTGAATATTTCGGATGAAAAATTTAAGTTGTCAAACCTACTTTGAGCTGAATTATTTGGAAGAAAGCGAGATGATGATTAAGGGAATGTGTGAGTGAAGACTTTAGGAGATTTAATACCATTTTACGATGTTTTTGACTTTTTAGATTGTAACACGGACGCGAAGAATAATATTCTAGTGTGAGAAAATATATATCTAGATGCATATGACATATAGATATAAGCATGCAAGTTTATATAAGCATGCATCAACACAATAATCAACGAGATTAATGTGTAAGACTATATAAAAGCTAAAAGTTAATTGTTATACATCAATATGACATAGTGTAGGTGCACAGTTAACACGTACGTCATGTAAGATGACGCATACATAACATGATAATTTTAAATGTAATCGTCATGTAAAACATGTTAGCATTTAGCATTTAGGAGCATGTGTTATTTAGATAAACTAAGAGATATTTTATCTAAATTGCTAGAAAAAGACAAACGCCTTTACAATAGACATGCATTCAATAGCTAAGCAAATAAACGTCAAACATCTAAATAAACATGAAGGCATATAATTGCATTACATAGGAGCAAGTTATCTTCGTGAAACTTCAAAGCACATATGTGAGGTGCAGGTTGTCTAGATTGACTAAGGAGAAGCCTAATTTCTACTTGCTTAGTGTGCACTCCTAATGAGATACAAATTCCATCAATGTAGACTATCATTAGTCATATTTAGGAAGAGCCATTTAATCAAATTAGAGAATGAGTATAAGACTATCACTAGTGGTGCTCAATTCAGGCTAAACACGACCATTTTTATGGGTTATACCACGAACCCAACTTTACTCTTGGAAGCAATTCAACCGTTAGGTCAAATTAAATTTCTAGTGCAATTGATTCTCCAATAGTCATTCTTATGTTAGACAAAATAGAATTCCTATATTTGCCTAATGAAGTGTAACAAAGATAAAATTTGTATTGTCTTTTCATATAGGGCCTAATATGACTCAACTAACATGCTTTAATTTTGGTTTGCATAATCCTAATCAAAATGTATGGAATTCTAAAGTTTAATGAAAGAGCAAGCAAGTTGTTGTAGTTTTAGGAAAGAATGAGTCATCTAGAACCTAGGATTCTGCTTAAGAGTGACAATGTGTAATGTACTATATTGAGTGTTCAAAGAATGCACCTTTGAATGTCTTTTAAGAAAGAAATCTAATTAAGTTTATTTACATAAATAGATATTATGAATGTTGTTGGGATTTGAGATTTGATGATTACAAAACGACATATGAAGAAAAAAAGAAAGATGAAACAACAAGGACTTAATGTGCAATATTAAGTTAGCTTCTTATCAAAGCTAGGTTTTCTTGTAAACCCTAGCCTCTCTAGTATATAAAGAGAGGTAGAGTGGATAGTTTTATTATCCATCATAGTTAGATCTCTCTAATGAGAGTCTAATAGTTAGCTTATTAGTTTATGTAATAGTTCATAGTCGACTGATTAAAGTCGAATAGTTCATAGTCGACTGATTAAAGTCGAATAGTATATAGTTTATGAATAAAAACCTTGTTCATAACATCGTTGTTCTCATTTGTTATTCCGCTGCGTGATCAATGTTATGATATCCTAGATGGGCAAAACGATCTATAAAGCCTACAATTAGGCTTTTACAGTTGGTATCAGAGCGGGTTGCTCTTGATATCTAGGATGTTACAAGGTGTATTTGAAGTCGACTTTATGATGTGAAGAAGTCAAAGTTTTTTGTTTGGTCTATGATCGATTTATGGTGTTTTTAGGGTTTTTGTGACACTTTTAAAGGGTTGTCTTAAAAAAAAGGTGTTCGTGTTTGTTTTTGGGAATGAAGCAAAGATAATTAAAACCTTAATTCTGCTTGTTACATATATGGCTGCCAAAGTGATAGTTTAGTGACTAAAAAAAGACGACTATGATTATTTGGTGTTTGTATGTGTTATGGATCTGTTTGTGTACAGCAGTTATGGTGTTCATTTTCAGATGGATTGGCTGCTGAGTGGGTTCATAATTATGTGCGACATTGGAAGATGCTGTTGGTAGGCATACAGGTTATGGTTTGATGATCGTGTTGATTTGATTTGGCAGCAGGTTATATGGTGTTTATTCTAATATTACAACAGCAGGTTGCGAAGGTATGTTTTACAAGGAAACAACAGGTGTTAATCCTTGGTTTGATTTTGGTAAGTACTCATATTGGTTGACGTCACAAGAGTTTGGATTGTGATTCTATACGTGGATTATGGAAGTAAGTTTGGGTATGATTCACAAATAATGAGATAAGATCTGCTTTAAATAAGAATTTCCTAATTTTTAAGGATTGTGTTTGATCCTAGTATAACTTCCATATATATTGATTCGTGGTTATTAAATGTGAAGTTAATACTGCTATCAATTTCGTGTTAGTATTGTCTATGTAAAACTTAGTACTGCTCACAAATTTTTAGTACTGCTCATGTATTGTTGCTGTATGGATTAATACTAGTCATACATTTTTAATACTGGTCGCTTCGTGGTTAATACTGCTCCTTCATAGTTAATCCTGCCAAGGTTAAAGATTAATACTGGTTATATATGTTTAATATTGGTGGTTGCGACAGTATAGTGACAAATCTTGTGTCACTAAAGGGTATGGGAGGAAGGAGCATGGGCCTTTGTGACAGTTTTGCAACAGATTTGTGACAAG
Source organism: Tanacetum coccineum (assembly GCA_026074375.1). Taxonomy (NCBI): domain Eukaryota; kingdom Viridiplantae; phylum Streptophyta; class Magnoliopsida; order Asterales; family Asteraceae; genus Tanacetum; species Tanacetum coccineum. The sequence goes on from BQNB010007109.1 coordinate 45,195, forward strand.
TCAGTGACATGATAGTGACAGCTTTGGGACAAAAAAAGTGTTACTATTTGGTTTGAATGTTAATTCTGCTAACATTACTCAGTTAAGTCTGCTAGGCTTATGGTTAATTCTGCTAGCTTTGTCCGATATGGGACAACACGGACGAGTTTGGATCTCGAACAATGATGAAATAGTGGCTTGTTTTTGGGATTATTTTGAAGAAAATTGGTTATTACCTATTTGATGTTGTAGTTGGGTTTCACAGATGCGTGTCTTATCATATCTTAAAGTATAGTTTTGCAGGCTATGACTTTTAAAGATAACTTGTTTGTGCTTAATTGTTGGTGATGAAGACTTGATGAATCTAGCAAAGGTGTACGATCTACCTTATGATGCTTACTACGTACATTTGCTATCACTTTAAGGAGTTACGTTGTTGTGCTCAGTGTCTCATTTTATAGGATAAATGAGGATTTTGTCAAGAGATTGCGATCTACTTATATTTTGGTCTTGGTATAAGTTTGACGTCATGTGGATAGTGCAAGACATAAGTCATAAGTTTGGGAAATTCTACTTCTTCAACATATGGGTTATACTCATTTTTCTTCATTAATAATTACTACTTGGAGCCTACTGAGTTTGAGATTCAAGAGATGGTTAGCATACTTTCAGGGGAAGCTTATTGTTAACATGTTTAACCATCTACATGTACCACTTAATGGGAAGTGTTCACAAGTTGCTTATCTATAGAAGACCCCTATTAGATGATTACAAAAAGGGGAAGAAGATTATATGGTTTGCAGCTTATTTTAAAGTGGTGACATGTACAAGAAGATCTTATTTCAAGGGGAAGCTTTGAAGATTGTTTCATACATGAAGATTGTTTTGTAATATCAAATAGGGGAAGATTGTTGGGATTTGAGATTTGATGATTACAAAACCACATATGAAGAAAAGAAGAAAGATGAAACAACAAGGACTTAATGTGCAATATTAAGTTAGCTTCTTATCAAAGCTAGGTTTTCTTGTAAACCCTAGCCTCTCTAGTATATAAAGAGAGGTAGGGTGAATAGTTTTAATATCCATCATAGTTAGATCTCTCCAATGAGAGTCTAATAGTTAGCTTATTAGTTTATGTAATAGTTCAATTCGACTTATTAAAGTTAAATAGTTCATATTGAATAGGTATATAGTATATGAATAAAAACCTGTTCATAACATCCGTTTCTCATTTGTTATTCCACTGCGTGATCAATGTTATGAATATACTCGATGGGCAAAACGATCTATAAGCCTACAAGTTAGGCCTTTTACAGTTAGGGTATCAGACGGGTTGCTCTTGATATCTAGAATTTACAAGGTGTATTTGAGTCGACCTTTATGATTGTGAAGAAGTTGAAGTTTTTCTGTTTTGGTCTATGATCTATTTATGGTGTTTTTTAGGGTTTTTGTGACACTTTTTAAAGGGTTTTGTCTATAAAAAAAAAGGAGGTCGTGTTTGTTTTTGGGAATGAAGCAAGATAATAAAACCTTAAATTCTGTATCGTTACAAATATGGCCCATAGGCCAAAGTGATAGTTTATGTGACTGAAAAGAGACCGAACTATGATTATTAGGTGTAATCCGTTTTATGGATCGTTTGTGAACGAACAGATTATGGTGTTAGTCGTTTCAGATGGATTTGGCTGCTGATTGGGTCATAATTATGTGCGCCATAGAAGATGCTATTGGTAGACATACAGTGATCGGTTGATGATCGTGTTATTTGATTTGCAGCATGTTATATGGTGTTAATTCAAATATTACAGCAGCCATGGTTGCGAAGGTGTGTTTTACAAAAGAAACAGCATGGGGGGGGTATAAATCCTTGTTTGAATTCTGGTAAGTACTCATATTGGTTGACGTCGCAAGATTTGGATTGTGATTCTATACTTAGATTATGGAAGTAAGTTTGGTTATGATACCACAAATAATTAGATATAAACTTCTTTAAATAAGAATTACCTGAATTTTAAGAATGTGTTGATCCTAGTGTATTAACTTTCCATAAATAATGAATATCGTGTTATAAATTTAGAAAGTAATACTGACTTGCTAGTAATATCGAGTTAGTACAGTCCATGTAAATCGGTAGTAATGCTCACGATTTTTAGTACTGCCTCATGTATTGTTGCTGTATGTATTAATACTGGTCATAAACATTATTTAATATATGGTCGCTTCGTGGTTAAATACTTACTACTTGCTCCCTCTTCATAGTTAGTACTGCCAAGGTTAAGGTTTAATACTGGTTTATATATGTGTAATACTAATGTTGCGACAGTACAGTGACAAATCTTGTGTCACTAAAGGGTATGGAGGAAGGAGAGCAATAGGCCTTTGTGACAGTTTTGCAACAGATTTGTGACAAGTTAGTGACATGATAGTGACAGCTTTGGGACAGAAAAAGTGTTGGCTAAGTGGTTTGAAATGTTAATTCAGCTAGCATTACTCCAGTAATTCCCTGCTAGGCTTATGGTTAATTCTGCTAGCTTTGTCCGATATGGGACAACACGGACGCGTTTGGATCTCGAACAATGATGAAATAGTGGCTCATTTTTGGGATTATTTGAAGAAAATTGGTTATTGCCTATTTGATGTTGTAGTTTGGGTTTTTTACAGATGCGTGTCTTATCATATCTAAAAGATAGTTTTGCAGTCTTATGACATTTTAAAGATAACTTGTTTGTTGCTTAATTTGTTTGAGAAGAAGACTTGATGAATCTAGCAAGGTGTACGATCTACCTTATGATGCTTACTACTACGTACCTTGCTATCACTTTGAAGAAAGTATCCGTTGTTGGTGCTCAGTGTCTCAATTTATAAGATAAATGAGGATTTTGTCAAGAGATTGCCTATCTACATATAATTTGGTCTTGGTAATATGTTTTGGACGTCAATGTGGATAGTGCAAAGACTAAGTCACAAGTTTTGGCAAATTCTATTTCATCAACATATGGGTTTTAAACTCAATTTTCTTCATGCAATAAATTACTAAACTACTTGGAGCCTACTGAGTTTGAGATTCAAAGAGAGGTTATGTCATAACTTCATGGAGCTTATTGTTAACATGTTAAAACCAACTACAATGTAAAACTTAAATGGGAAGTGTTCACAAGTTGGCTTAACTATAAAGACCCCTATTAGATGACTACAAAAAAGGGGAAAAGAATAAATGGTTTGTACTTATATTAAAGTGCTGACATGTACAAAGAAGATCATATTCAAAGGGAAGCCTTTTGAAATTGTTTCATACATAAGATTGTTTTGTAATAACAAATAGAGCGGAAGATAGATGGGGATGTGAGAATTTGATGATTACAAAACACAATAATGAAGAAAAGAAGAAAGATGAAACAACAATACTTAAAATGCAATATTAAGGTTTTGCTTCAATATAATTCCTATATTCGCCTAATGAAGTGTAGCAAAGATAAAATTTATATTATCTTTTCATAGAGGGCCTAACATGACTCAACTAACGTACTTTAATTTTGGTTCGCATAATCTTAATCAAGATGTGTGGAATTCTAAGGTTAAATGAGAGAGCAAGCAAGTTGTTGTAGGTATAAGAGAGAATGAGTCATCTAGGACATAGGAGTATGCTTAAGAGTGACAACGTGTAATGCTTTATAATGAGAGTGTTCAAAGAATGCACCTTTGCATGTCTTTCATGAAAGAAATCCAATTAAGGTTATTTACCTTAATAGATTTTATAAATGTTTCTTTGTATAAATAATGATGATTTACTAAAGGTTAGTTACATGTATGTTGGAATTTCAAGCTAGAGATTCACATGAGAAAGATGTTTTAAACTAATGCCATAGGGCGGGTTTACCCAAATCAAAGATAATTCTAAGACAAATGATCCATTGATTTGTGGAGGTGATAAATTTGGACAAGGATTATTTTTTTATTATTTGGGAGATGGTGTTGACATTAGGTTATTAGGAGAAGCTTATATAAGTTATAAGAGTTCTTAATTTGAGTTTTCAGAAATGACATCAAAGTCTTGCTCATCAAGTTGGAGTACTTATGAGTTTCTTGATGGAAATTTATAAGTCGTCAATCCTACTCAGAGTGTGTTAAGTTTAGCATGTATAATTTGACCATAGCTAATAACACAAATATTTGAACACTTTAGACTCAATGAGACATCTTCATTGCAAGTGTGAGTTGCAATTTGATGACTAATCTTGTTGTCTTACAATCGACTTCGTGATTTCATGTAATAATCAAGGATGGTTAAACATGTAGACTCCAAAAAATATCTATGGTCATTTGATTGATATTTATGTGATCTAGATAAATCCTAATCTCGATTTCATGTTCATATTCCAAATTTGTAATTAGATTGAATAGTGAGATTGATTATTGTTTGAATAATAATCATCTTCATATTCAAAATCTTTTTACGATCACTTATTTAAAGAAAGTGCAGTAATGGTTTGTGGAATATGTTCAATCATTCCTAGTCTTAACCTTAGATGGCTAAATGGCTCTCATTTAGTGAAGAAGAAATATTATGCTTATTTGGTAGATTAAGAGAAAGTTTAAATGAGAAGAGAGTTTGAGTTTTGAGTTGTGCTTTTGAATTGTTTGAGCAAAGTTACATATGTTGTGCATTTGCTCATGTTTGGCTTTTCAGAGACGACGACTTTGCCAATTGCATTGCAAGGTAAATTACTTGAATATTTTAGATAAAACATTCAAGTCGTCAATCCTACTTCATTGTTTAATTTATGCATATATTTGCCAAATATTTGGAACACAACTATTGGATAAGTAGACTCAATATGACATCATTTACATAAGTGTGAGTTATCATCCGATGCATATTCTTATCGTCTTTGAGGAGGATGTCAGTATTTTCATATCAATCGAGTGCGATTGAGTATGTAGGTTTAAGATGATAGATATATCTTGTTATATTTTGATATAATCTTAAAGCTAAACAAATAAGAATCCGATTTCATGTCCATACTCGAAAACTTGTCAATTAGATTCGATAATAATATCAATTATAATTTGAATAATGAATCGATATATATTCGAAATCTTTCTTGACCCGCACAAACACTCTTTTAAAAGAAAACAAATAAAGATTTTCATAGTGTGTTCCGTTAATCTTAAGACTAGTTGTAAGGTGAGGTTGATGAATAATGACAAGTTAATTTCTTACTTCAAGATTGTCATATTTTGCTTTTGCAAAAAACTATTTATTGTTATGTATAGTATGCATAGTTTTTGACATTTTATGAGTATATAAATGATTTTCCTAACTATTTTAATACAACACACATATTTTGTAAAATACTATATGTTTATAAAAAGAATATACTTATGTGTGTGTGTTAGAACAATGCAAGCACAAGCAAAGTTTAAAAATATATTTTGTTTTACTTAATTACTAATGTATTAATACAATCTTTTATTTTGTTTAACCAACCCATGGTCAAACAAGTCAAGACGATAAAAAGATTTAGACATCTTGTTGGAAGAGAGTTAACGTGCTAGAAATATTTTGGTGACGGGTTTTAATATATGATCTTATGATAATATTTTCCCACATACTTGACAAACTATTGAGCTTTCATTCCTAAGTAGGTTGCTACACTTAAAATGATTTACAAGAGGTTTATATAACATTTGTAAATATAGCTATCTATGCCTATATGCAATGCACAAACAATTTCGCAACTTAACGCAAGAGATCTAGCGTAATTCCTATTAAACATAATTCAAAAAACTAGTAACAAACACATAGCGTACATGGCACGTGTGTTTAGATATATAAGTAGCTCAATTACAAATAGTAATGATTACTTATTAGTATATATTAGCAAAGTTAAAACACAAGTAAACACACATAATCATCTAGCATACACATAAAGATATTCATCGTTGTTTTGTATATTAGATACAACGTTGTATACTTAGCTTGATTTTATTTGAAATAAAATAGTTTCCTCCCCATTTCAAAAATTAATCAAGATGAATGTTTTAAAAAGATAAATACACCATTTTTCAAAGATACATCGACTAGAAATGCTTGACTTGAAAGAAAAGGTAAACTACAAGTTTTACGTCAAAACAAAACATAAAGTTTTAACCGCTATATAGTATTTAGCATTTCTGACTGACTTAAGTATGGAATAAATACTTGGGAGTATTTTTAAATGAAAGTAGATTCAATTACCTTTAAAATGGCGGGTGGCACGACTTCTACAGACTTACGGTTGATTTGATATGAATTTAAAGTTTGCCAAATTCTGACGAAACAGATAGACGGCCCCCAGAAAGGGGACGACTCCCAGATATATTAGGGAGCCGTCCTAACATTTAGGGGACCACCACCAGTGACCTAAAAAATCATTTGGTGACTTAATGGAAGGACGTAGGACTTTAAGAAGTTGTTCCCACACATAAATTTCGTGTTTTAGACATCATTTCTACTCTTAGGACTTAGAAAGACATATATTGACACTTTCAAGATTTTTGAGAATATTTTCATTCAAGCTAGTATACGAGGTATATTTAACAACAAAACTAGTACGAATCAAGCAACAAAACACTTTTCATATTTAATCCCCCTTCATGGGTAATTTGATACATGGTTCGTACTCTATTTTAAAAACCATTTGTTTTGAAAACTATAGCGACCTGGCTCTGATACCAATTGTGGAAACTGTAGAAGGGGGGGGGTGAATATGTTTCTAATTAAAGACTTTAAATCTTTTGTATCAAATCACCAATCAAGTTTGAAGCAATATGAGAAGTGTTGGTTATGGATCTGGGACCACCTCCAAAAGAGGTTTTTGGACTAGATATTTCGTATCAAATCACCAATTAAGTTTGACGCAATATGAGAAGTGTCGATAATAGATTTACAATAATTAGCACATATTCTAACAATATAACAAACTCACAATGTTTACTACAAAGAGCTACACAATCATAACTAACACAATATACACAATAATTCACACAATCAAGAGCACAATGCAAGTGTAAAAGTAAAGCGATAAATGTAAAAAAATAGGTAAAGCAAAAGGTAAAAGGAAGTGCAAACCGGACAAGGTGATTTATAGTGGTTTGGTCACGAAGCTCCACTTCGTCCTACTCCACTCCTCGAGTATCCAACTCGAGAGTTACTTCACTAATCAACAAGCTCCCTTTTGGCGAAGAAAACCTTATAAAGTTGCTTGCATTATTTTCTGACACTAAGCTAGATGTCGAGTCCTTCTTCGGGTATAACCAAACCCGTTATGTTTTGTGGCCCAACATAACAAACCTTGTGTTTTATGGCTTAAACACATAAACCGTGTCGCTTACAATATTTTCTGACACTAAGCTAAATGTCGAGTCCTAATATTAGCTAGAACCAATCTACCACTTCACCAATGTATTTTGAGGCCTAAAATACTAACCAACACACAATCAACCCTTCTGAATTTATACATCATTCGAATCTACACACTACTAAAGATTGGAAGACATGGACTCAATCTATATGTAACAAATGTTACAAGTGGACTAACTAGACTACATAACTTCGTATCTTGACGATGACGAAAGTTCTTCTCTTGCACTTGAGGGGAGAAGGAAAAGATAGAAGATTGAATCACGTTTAAACAAGATTAAACAAGTTAAATGATCAAAGGTTTAGAAAGATGTAATGAGATTTAGAGAGAGAAAGAACTCAAAAAATATGTGCAAAAGGGTTGCTAAAAATGCTGGGACCAGCCCAGTATTTATAGGAAAGGGAGGGGAGCGTCTTTACTATAGGCGGTCCGCAGTGGATTTTTTTTGATATTTTATATCCCAGATATATTGGGTGGCGCCTCCCATATCAGGGTACGTCTAGTAGACGCTCCCTTTTTTTTCTTTTAGTGAGGAAATGTTTATCTAGTTCATTTTTGTCCTTTGTGGGGGAGGGAAACCAACTTTTAAGTATGTTTTAAATAATAAAACATTTCCTTAATAATAAAAATATTTTGTTTATTTTAATTTTTATAAAAATGTTTTATTACATTTGTAAAAATATAATGTTTGAGACAGAAACTTATTTCTTTGACCATCCTACAAGTTTAATGTTTGTTGATACATACCTTACGTGATTTACGTCTGGTGTAAACAAATTTCCGTGTTGATGCAGACTTGAGATGTTGATGTTATATATGCATTAATGATTTGTGATTACGAGTAACTTGCGCACTTTACGTTACGTATTGCAAGTTACATGTTTGTCATCATCAAAACATAAAGAGACCATATAGATTAAATATTGTAATATTTGCACTAACAAGCCTGATAAAAAATTAGATAATTAATTTCTTATTTAGTTTACATAACCACCTGAAACAAACTTCAAATTATAGCATATATGTATAAGCAATATATTAATGTTTATACATACCCTCTCGAAGGCGGTTTCAGATTCGCCTATCGTCTCTCAAGTATGTCAGATGAGCTAATAAGCTTATGAACTAAAATATGGTATAAACTCCAATTTATAAGTTCATAAGCCATTATCCAAAGCATATTTTTGGACTTATCAGCTTATGTAACTTCGTCTTAAGTTTCATAAGCCCATTTTCGAGGTTATTTTGGAATTTATGGGCTTAAATAAGCTTATTTTGAATCATGATAAGCTTATTTGATAAGCTTATGTAGGCCCATAAGTTTCAATGCAAAACAAGGGATAACAAAACAAGAGTAGAATTCACATAAGCTCATAACAAAGCATGGGTTATATATAATTTACATACTTGGCCTAGTTCCTTTTATTTTACGTCGGCGAATGCCCCTGGGATGTCGATAAATGTGACAACAAGGAACCTATGGTCATCTGCGTATTACATCATTCTTAGAGCCTTACGATACCTGTAAAGAAAGGACATAAATTGGTAAATCCATCTCTACTTTTTTTATAATAGTGCATAGTACTATCATTGGAAAATCTTACCCATGTGGTGTAGGCATTCCATCTCAACCCGACCCGACCCGTTTGAGATGTGTATGCAAATATGTATAGGCATTCCATCTCAAGCCGACCCTATCATTGTAAAATCTTACCTATGGAATGTAACCCTTGCCCTTTTCTAAGATTTGAATGTTCTAATTTAGTCCTTTGACTATTTAACTTTTGTCAGTTTTGTTAGAACAAGTACCGTGTTGACGGTGGTGAATAAATGTGATTGTTGTTATTTTATGAGTATGATGCTTGTGATAATCCTTTTTAGAGGATTTTATGTATGTTGAATATGTTCCAGGAGGTTCGTCTCGTAATTAGCTTGAAATGCTGAAAACGAGTCCCGACACGTCCGTTAATGTTCAAAATGAGTTTTGGGAAGTGTAAATTGGAAATATGTCGTGTAAATACTCTAAGTTAGGGGAAAAGTATTTTTAAAGTGAATAAAAATACTAAGAACCTTCGGAAAATATTTTTGAGTCGAGATTGGGGACTCTTAATGAAAACCGACCAAAACAAACCAACCCGAGACCCCTAGGATTCTATGGCCTGTTTTGAGCTCATGGGGGGGGGACAAAAAGGCTTAATTTTAGCTTCAATGTCCCAACCTTTGGTACAAGAGCATTTTTTCATATCCTAAACATACATTTCTAATTTTTTGTAATTTAATAAACAACAACATGATTTAGGAGTCATGGGTTGATTCTAGTGCTCGGGTAATCATTTAAACAACGTTTAGGTTGTTTGGTTCGCGTTTGTGTCATCTTTTCAAAACCCTCTTTATAAGTTTTCTAAATTTACATTTAACTTGTACTTTTGAGTGTTTAAAGATGCATAGAAGCTAGTTGTACGGTGCGTTTGTTAAAAATCAAACACGAAAAATTTACGAAAGATTATTAAGGGTTGCGTTTGGTTCGAATAGGGAACAAAGGAAACAAGGGTTTTGTAGTTTTATTGTCGTGGATGTGATGGTTGAAAAACATTTATGTTCTATTTATCTTATTTTGGTTAGTGACTTATTTGGCTTATTTATAAGCATTTTCGAGCTTATTTTAGGCTTATTAGCTCTCGGCAAAAGTGAAAAAATATAAGGAAAGTATTTTTGGTTATTTACCTCATATGTCGTATTTTGTGATAGTTTATGGTGATAACCGAATATACTACGTAGCTTATTAGCTTATTTATAAGCTTAATGGATTTGTTTTGGAGCTTAAAAGCTCACGGCCGCATTAAGCCCCATAAGTCGTGGCTTATTGTGAGCTTATTGTGGTTTGGGATATTTTGTTAGCTATTGATTTGGACTTATTTCTACTAATGGGCCTTAGTTTTGGGCTTAAATTGCATTATATAACTACGGATACTTTAATGGGCCGCTATTGGGCCTTAAGGCCCAATAAGCGTAAACTAGTTATTTTAAAGGTTTTGGCGGACTTTTGGAAAGTAAAACATACTTATGTAATGATGTTGAAAGCAGTTTTGGGAAATACGTTTTGGTAAATATTGCGAGATATGGAATTTGGCATTTTGTCGGAAAGTGGTAAATTGTGGGAAAAATGTTTGAAATTAAGGTTTAAAACCTTGGAAAACGTTGTATAAACGAACGGGTCATGTCGAAATTTCATAAAAAGTCTATACTTAGAATTTTTACTCAAAATGTGATTTCACGATAAAATAATAAAATATTATTATTTTAATACGTCGACTAAAAGACGAAAAGTATGTTTTTACGAAACTTCTCTAAATTGTTTAGTATAAATAAACGTTTCGTTTCTCAAAATTTAAATGATGAATTAATGGTAACTAAGAGTGCCGAATGAATTTACCGAAGTATATATATAAGTATTTAGTTCTTATATTTCTCGACTATTATATTAAATAGTATAAGTATATATATTATTTAAGGTTTGAGTTGAAGTATATTATCTTTAAACTAAGTTTTCAACCATCACACCACTAAAAACGTTAAGGATGATCGTACAACACGCATCTGACCTCTATGCATCAAACCTGAAAACTGATTTGGAAATAAATGTCTAAGTGGAACATTAATTGGACTAGGTCGTGTTCGGACGTCGTTGCATTTGCTTGTGTGATATTAAGTTTGCTGCTAGACACCTTTTCTTGAGGTGAGTTCTCGTAGCCCTAATTTTTAAATCTTTTCCGTTATGGGAAAATGATACTCAAATGTGTTTTGAACTAATTTTCTGAACTGTGGGAAACATGGTTTTGTTTTTGCAACAATGTTTGGTACTTATGACTGCTATGTGAATATTATGTGGTTTGATTGTACTTGCGTGCACCGAGGTGCATGGCAATGTATGTGATTAGCATGGATTTGCTATGTTTGTGATGGTCTTGCCCTAAATAAATGCTCCAGCTGGTAGGCTTTAGGTGCGGGTGACCTCGGAGTTACGACTCCAAGAGCATGGGTATATGCTGTTTTGATGACTAGCATGGGGATGCTATGTCATGGTGTATGATTAGCGGGGATGCTAAGTCATGGAATTGAAATGTTTTGCATATATTTACTGTCATATTGCATAATTGTCCACTATTTGAAATATTGGCACATCAACTGGGTTTCCTCAAACCTACAAGCTCACCAACATTTTTGTTGACCTTTTAGAGTATCATTTTCAGGTGAAGTTTTATCAGTAAGGTTGTGATGCGAGCTAGCAGATTTTAAGAGTATCTTGTATGGATTATGTATTGAGAGGTCTTGCATGTGGTGTCTGATTTGAACTTAGTACTTTTATGTTCGGATTCCAGACTAGTATGGACCCTTGTGTAGGCGTTTGGTTGTAATAATTGGCAACTATTTGATGTGTTCTTGCTGGGACTTCACTCAAACCTGTATTTGAGTTTGAAAATCATCATAACACTTTTCATTAATGCATTTTAGATTTCTCTATTTTGTATCTTATGTTATGATTGATCAGTCTTTGTCGCATACCCGTGTTTTCGCCTATGTTAGTATGTGACAGATTGGTAATCAGAGCCAAGGTTATAGAGAATTAGGTGGTTTAGCCTAGACTATAACTGAGGAATCTTCATATAGTTGCATAATAGGATCTATGTGTGCCTATTACTTGCTTTGCGCGTACGTATCGTCCATCATCTATCGTATTAGTTAAGTTAATCATTGAAATGTGTGAGCTCAATACTGAGTAAAACTGGGAAAGGATACGCGTATAAATACGGTGGCCAACGTAGTTATAAACGTATCACGACTCAGGTGTATTTAGTAATACCGTTCACATAAATAAGTTTTGACACCTTAGGATTGTATTATACGTATTATAGTATATTAAGTTATCATATATATATTAACCTTCCCGCCTACCTAACGTTACCTATGTCCTCCCTCGTGTAGATAATGCCGCCAAGGATGACGACAGGAAGTGCTACCTGGGCAACCGCCGCACCACGAGGAGGAAGGACATGTGGACAGACTGGTAGAGGGGGTGGTAGAACTAGAGGTCGATCTGGTGATCAGGGTGATGGTAGGATTGATGGTCAAGGTGGCCAAGTAGGTGGTCAGGGTAATGAGGTGAATGATGGTGTTGACGGAGTCCCCAACTTCTCCACTATCATTGCACAACAGGTGCAAAATTTACTTCCCACTATCTTAGCTCAAGTAGGCAACCATAGCAGCAATCAAGGGAACCCTAGAAATCAAAATGGCAATTCCGTCAATGACAACATCCAGGGCGATGTTAGGAATGTCATTGTAAATAACAACCAAAGGGGTTGTACCTATAAGGAGTTCTTAGCTTGTAACCCAAAAGAGTATGACGGGAAGGGAGGTGCTATAGTCTATACCCGTTGGATAGAGAAGATGTAGTCAGTCCAGGATATGAGTGGGTGTGAGGAAAACCAAAACGTGAAGTACACTGTTGGTTCATTTGTCAGTAAGGCCCTTACGTGGTGGAACTCTCTGATCTACACACGAGGCCATGAAGCTGTTATTAGTATGTCATGGGAAGACTTTAAGACTTTGACTATAGAGGAATTTTGCCTAAGTAATGAGATGCAAAAGTTGGAAACTGAGTTGTAGAATCATGCCATGGTCGGGGCTAGCCATGCTGCATATACTGACAGATTCCATGAGTTGGCTAGGTTAGTTCCTCATTTAGTAACCCCGGAAAACAAAAGGATTGAGAGGTACGTGTATGGCCTTGCCCCACAGATCCGAGGAATGGTGGCGACAGCAGAGCTAATGACCATTCAAAAGGCTGTGCATATTGCTGGCACACTGACTGATGAAGCCCTTAGGAATGGATCAATCAAGAAGAACCCTGAGAAGAGAGGAAATGGGGGCGAACCTAGCAAGGATAGGAATAGGAGGGATGATAACAAGAGGACTAAGACTAGAAATGCTTTTGCTTCAATCATAAATCCTGTTAGGAGAGATAACATGGGTACGACATCCAAGTGTACCACATGTAACTTTTACCATCCACCTGAGGCGTCCTGTCGCACTTGTTTCAACTGTAACTGCCCAAGACATCTTGCTAACGATTGTAGAGTGGTGCATAGGAATGTGAACCCAATAAATGTTAGGAATCCAGCAGTTGCTCATGGAGTATGCTTTGAGTGTGGAGGTACCGATCATTACAAGTCAGCATATCCTAGTTTGAATCGAGCACAAGGACCAGGGGTAAACCGTCCAAACTAAGCTTTAGCTATTGATGGGGGTCAGGGTCGTAGGAACAACGGTAACCAGGAACGTGGATGGGCAATTATGTTGGGAGCAGAGGAGGCTCACCAAGACCCGAACATTGTGACGGATACGTTCACTTTGAATAATCATTATGCCACAACCTTATTTGACTCTGGTGCCGACTATAGTTTTGTTTCCACTACTTTCATACCTCTATTAGGCATAAAGCCTAATGATTTGGGGTTTAGTTATGAGATTGAGATAGCTAGCGGGTAGCTAGTAGAAATCGATAAGGTCATTAAGGGTTGCAAACTAGAAATAGATGGCCACATGACATTAATTTGATACCGTTCAAAAGCGGGAGTTTCGATGTGATCATAGGTATAGATTGGTTGTCTAACCACAAGGCTAAAATAATTTTTCACAGGAAAGTAGTTAGAATACCCCTACTAGATGGCAAGGTGCTTAAAGTGCTAGGAGAAAGACCGAAAGAGAAAGCGAGACATTTAACGAGTGCTAAGGCCAAGGAACAGAAACAAGAAGAGATGGTCGTGGTGAGAGATTTTCTTGAGGTATTTCCAGATGACCTATCAGGATTACCCCCTATTCAGAAAATTGAATTTCAGATTGATTTAGTCCATGGAGCAATACCGGTCACGAAATCTCCTTATCGATTGGCACCTTCTGAAATGGAGGAGTTTTCGGGACAACTCAAAGAACTCTAGGATAAAGGTTTCATTCTACCAAGCTCGTCAGCTTGGGGAGCACCGGTATTATTTGTTAAGAAGAAGGATGGTTCCTATAGAATGTGCATTGATTATAAAGAGCTAAACAAGTTGACCATTAAGAACCGTTATCCACTCCCTAGGATAGATGATCTGTTCGATCAACTTCAAGGATCACAATACTTCTCTAAGATAGATCTTAGGTCCGAATACCACCAGCTGAGAGTGCATGAGGATGACATTCCAAAGACTGCGTTTAGAACTCGTTATGGACATTTCGAGTTCACTGTAATGCCTTTTGGTTTGACTAACGCACCAGCGATATTTATGGATCTGATGAACCGAGTGTATACACCTTATCTAGACAAGTTTGTGATAGTGTTCATTGATGACATCTTAATTTACTCTCAGACCCAGGAAGAGCATGAAGTGCATCTAGGGCTTATCTTAGAATTGCTTAAAGAAGAGAAACTGTATGCTAAGTTTTCCAAGTGTGAATTCTGGTTGCGAGAAGTATAGTTTCTTGGTCATGTGATTAATGGAGATGGTATCCATGTAGACCCTAGTAAGATTGAGGCTGTTAAGAATTGGGAAGCCCCTAAAACTCCATCTGAAGTTCGTTCATTTTTAGGATTGGCAGGGTATTATCGTCGCTTTATAGAGAACTTTTCTAAGATTGCTAAGTCCCTGGCCATTTTGACTCAGAAAAGTAAGACATTTGATTGGGGTGAGGAACAGGAAAGGGAATTTCAAACTTTGAAGGACAAGTTATGTAATACACCTGTTCTAGCTCTCCCCGATAGACCGGAGGATTTTGTGGTGTACTATGATGCATCAGGCTTAGGATTTGGTTGTGTGTTGATGCAAAGAGGTAAGGTGATAGCATATGCATCTAGGCAGTTGAAAATCCATGAGAAAAACTACACCACCCATGATCTGGAATTAGGTGCGGTTGTGTTTGCACTTAAGATCTGGAGACACTACTTGTATAGAACAAAGAGTGTCATCTATACCGACCATAAGAGTCTTCAACACATCTTTAACCAAAAAGAACTAAACATGCGTCAATGTCGCTAGATAGAGCTTTTCAGCGACTATGACTGTGAAATTCGTTACCATCCTGGTAAGGCGAATGTAGTAGCAGATGCACTGAGTAGGAAGGAGAGAGTGAAACCTAAGAGAATTCGAGCTATGAATATGACCCTTCAGTCGAGTATTAAGGATAAGATACTAGCGGCTCAGGAAGAGGCAGCTGATGAGTCCACAGGGTTACAGAGAGGGCTAGATGAACAAATAGAACGTAGGAGTGATGGAGAACTGTATTACCTGGATCGAATATAGGTCCCTTTGAAGGGTGATGTGAGAACCCTAATAATGGATGAAGCCTATAAGTCGAAGTACTCTGTACACCCAAGAGCTGATAAGATGTATTATGACCTTAGAGATAGGTATTGGTGGCTGGGAATGAAGAAAGATATAGATGTATATGTTAGTAAGGCTGAGCATCAGAGGCCGTCTGGTTTGCTATAGCAACCTGAGATCCCTGAATGGAAATGGGAAAGGATAGCAATGGATTTTGTCACTAAGTTACCAAGGACTAGTAGTGGGCATGACACAATCTGGGTCATTGTGGACCTGTTGACTAAGTCTGCTTATTTTCTACCTATGCGTGAGGACTATAAGATGGATAGGTTAGCTAGACTCTATCTAAATGAGATTGTTGCTAGGCATGATGTGCCGATCTCAATCATATCTGATCATGATAGTCGTTTTACATCAAGGTTTTGGCAGTCAATGCAAGAAGCATTAGGAACCTGTTTGGACATGAGTACTGCTTACCACCCTTAGACCGACGGTCAGAGTGAGCGTACTATTCAGACCTTGGAAGACATGCTCAGAGCATGCGTCTTAGACTTTGGGGGAAGTTGGGATGTTCATCTTCTATTAGTCGATTTTTCGTATAACAATAGTTATCATTCTAGTGTGCGGTGTGCACCATTTTAGGCTTTATATAGTAGGAAGTGCCGTTCACCAATTATGTGGGCAGAAGTTGGAGAGGGACAATTGATAGGCCCCGAGTTAGTGCAAGAAACCACTGAGAAGATCTCACAGATTAATGATAGACTTAAGGTTGCGCGTGATCGTCAGAAAAGTTATGCCGATAAGAGGAGGAAGCCTTTAGAGTTCAGTGTAGGTGATCATGTTTTGCTCAAAGTGTCTCTTTAGAAAGGTGTGGTACGCTTTGGGAAGAAAGGGAAACTAGCACCTAGGTTTGTTGGACCCTTTGAGATCACTAAGCGGATTGGCCCGGTAGCCTATAGACTTAGGTTGCCTGAGGAATTGAATGGTGTTCATGACACGTTCCATGTGTTGAACCTTAAGAAGTGTTTGGCTGACCCAACACTGCAAGTGCCCTTAGATGAGATCCAAGTTGATGCTAAGCTGAACTTTGTGGAAGAGCCTGTGGAAATTTTAGAGCGACAGTTCAAGAAGCTTAAGCGGAGTAGAATTGCCATCGTCAAGGTTCGGTGGAATTCGAAACGTGGACCTGAATTCACGTAGGAGCGTGAAGATCAGATGAAACTTAAGTATCTGCATCTTTTTAGTTCTAGCAGTAGTTGAATTTTGGGGTAAAAATTCTTTTTAAGGGGGGGTAGAATGTAACCCTTGCCATTTTCTAAGATTTGAATGTTCTAATTTAGTCCTTTGACTATTTGACTTTTGTTAGTTTCGTTAGAACAAGTACCGTGTTGACGGTGGTGAATAAATGTGATTGTGGTTATTTTATGAGTATGATGCTTGTGATAATCCTTTTTAGAGGATTTTCTGTATGTTGAATATGTTCCGGGAGGTTGGTACCATAATTAGCTTGAAATGCCAAAAACGAGTCTCGACACGTCCGTTAATGTTCCAAATGAGTTATGGGAAGTGTAAATTGGAAATATGTCGTGTAAATACTCTAAGTTATGGGAAAAGTATTTTTAAAGTGAATAAAACTACTAACAACCTTCAGAAAATATTTTTGAGTCGAGATTGGGAAGAGTTCAATTAGTAAGGTTGTGATGCGAGCTAGCAGACTTTAAGAGTATCTTGTATGGATTATGTATTAAGAGGTCTTACATGTGGTGTCTGATTTGAACTTAGTACTTTGATGTTCAGATTCCAGACTAGTATGGACCCCTGCGTGGGCGTTTGGTTGTTATAATTGGCAACTGTTTGATGTGTTCTTGCTGGGACTTCACTCAAACCTGTATTTAAGTTTGAAGATCATCATGACACTTTTCATTAATGCATTTTAGATTTCTCTATTTTGTATCTTGTGTTATGATTGATCATTCTTTGTCGCATACCCGTGTTTCCGCCTATGTCGGGGTGTGACATGGAATGCCTACAACATACACTATTTGCATACATATCTTACTCCAATGGTGCATAGTGCTATCATAGTGATTTAACTCACCAGCAACCCATAAGTTGAAAGATTCTATTTTATGTTTCGGGTACAAGCTCAATCGGTATCACTTTCTTGTATGTAGGATTTGAGTTGCTTTGAAACATGTTATGCTACACAAATGGGTAAGATTTACTACACCACCACACCCGAACCGTTTGACACTATAAAAGAGTTCATAATTATGACGATATTAGTATGAGCGTTACCGTTCCCCTGGAATAATGCATAGCTTTTAATATCTGCAAGTATGCACTAAAACTTAGTAAACCCGTGTCGACCAACCATCCATTCGAATAAAGAAAAGCAAAGAATAAATTTTATACTCACATTGCTTCTGCAAGATCAATAGTAATATTATGTAACTCATTGAATAAGCGTTATGCATAGTAATAGTCGTCATCATATAGTCCTCTATCACTACTAATGGCAGCCTCATCGCATTTCTTGCCCATTGCATCTTTCGCATCCTCTAAACCCTTGACTGCTTTCACCTTTGTTGCGTCCCACCCTTTTTTTGTCTTTTCTTTAGCCCACTCCATCGTCCCTTTACCACCCTCTTTTGCCTTCTCAGCCGCGTGCCACGTGACAGACCCGCACCCTCCTTCATAATTTTTGCCTTCTAGTATGCTGATCCTACACCTTCTTGCATGTTTTTATATAGAGACCAGGTCTGTAAAACACAGACAACTCATTTATATCAATGAACAACCACTACCTTGTACTTATTTCAACATGGAGAAGCAACGATTTAAACTGATAGAAGAGTATACATTACTTGTGCCTTTTCTAGACCCTTAGAGATGTCAGCTATTATTTTCCTGTCCAAGCAGTTAGCAAGATGCATGAGCTTGCATCAATGCCTAGAAACGGCGCACTGATATACATGATTCCGTTAGACGAACGTTATTCCTTCTTCCAACCGCAAGTTGCCAAGTGCACATCATTCTATCTAATGCAGCAGTATCAAATCGCTGTTAGTTTTAACAAAAATTAGAACTTCAAATAGAAAAAATACTAATAGTGGAAAACTTGTTTATGCACAAACCGTCTAAAACTAATCACATTGGGCAATTTTTAGTCTCAGGCAATAAATTTAAAACTGTTAAAGCGAAACTATCGAAAGAGGGTGCCTTTAGGCTTGGGGTATCCTATGTGATGCTAGTTTTAAAGCATCAACATCAAGACAACCTTTCGCCTTCCTTCGCAGTAAATACCCATATCCTCCCACAACCCAAAATAGCATAAAACAACAATTAAAAAACAAAATTTAATCTTTATAAACTCAAAATTGTACTATATGATAAACAACTTAAAATTTTATTAGTGTACTTATTCTTGTGCATCACCTCCTTCAAAATACCACCAAATATACTGTGTCGCAAGCATCACCATGTTTTTGGTATGAGGAATCATCCCTTGCTTTCCGGCAAATGCAGAAACCTATTGATAAAAACAAAAAAATGTACAAAACCCTTAAATTTTAATAAAGCCCTAATTTCAAAATTCATAGTTAAAGCATGTACCTTCAACCTTCTGTCGACCATCTTAAAAGACAATGGAGACAATCCAGTGGCGCAAATTTGGTTTACTGGCGGCACGATTACTCCTCCTCCTCCTCCTCTTCCTCCTACAAAACAAAATTGAGATTAAGCCCAAGCCACATCAAAAAAACCAACCAAAACAAAAACCCCCAAATTTCGTGTTAACCTAATTTTCAATTGAAACCCTAATAGAATGAAAATAAATATTCAAAATAGAAAAAGAAACTTACATGAATCTCTGGGTATTATCATGAATCCGGACAACACACACATCTTCTTCCTCATGTTGAATTTAGGGTTTATGTTATCTATGGATCTTGGTGGTTATGGGTTTGTGAATCTGTGGAAGAAGGGGAGAACGCAGTGGGAGATAGTTTATGTGAGTTTCTAGAGAGAGAGGAAGAAGGCGATGTGTGTGCGTGTGAAGATTCAGGAAACGCATAGTAAGTATCGTTGGAAAAGTGGGAGAGTGGCAAACCAGTAAATACCAATCATGGAAAAACTTGCATTAAGGATGCGTTTACCAAGAGCGTATCGCTCTTTAATAAAATGTATTAATGTAAATTAACCACATATTAGTTAATAAAATTAAAATCATGGCCAAATAAAAAAAACCTAACCTAAAATTCAAATTTCTGAACTCAAGTATAAAATTCTCAAATATAATTCTAAGTAAATTTATAATTTTAAGAAAATATTTATACACTTATAAGAATGTTAGAAAAAAAAATAACATTTAGTGTTCTTACTAATATTAAAATGTTATTATTTGTAGTAGTAGTAGTATAAAATTAATCGTAAAACTAAAAATTCCGTATATATAGGGGTCATAAATATCAAACTGAAGCATAGGTTACAGAGCTAGAGGTGAGATCCTTATATAACAAGTATCATCTTAAAGAACAAATGGGTGAATCCTAGCCATTCATTTTTCCATCAAATAAAAAAATCTCATATTTCACCTTTTTTAAAAAACAACATATCTTGCAAACGGTTAATCGTTAAACCACGAAAAATACACCATCGCGACGAGAATATTTTATCTTTCAGTAGACGGGCACTTTGATATATTTTCGACGACTTTTTAGTGTTGAATTTTTCACCTAAAAAAATCACACGTGATTTGTAAAATCACGTGTGATTTTACATTCAAAAGCTAATTCTTTTAAAAACCACATTTGTGGATCTAGTTGTCATAACACTATTGTTCATAACTCGTTAGACTCTTTTGAGTAGCTCTACCATCTTAGGTTCAAGGAAAATAAAGGCATCAAACGCGAAATTTAAAAAAATCACGTGTAATATCATAAATCACATGTGATTTCACAAAATCACATGTGATTTTTAAAATAATGACGAGAATATTTTTATCTTTTAGTAGACGATTATTTTCATATACTTTCGACGATTTTTTAATGTTGAAATTTCCGCCAAAAAAATTACACGTAAATCACTTGTGATTTGTTGTTTTAAAATTCACGCGTGATTTCACATATTTATATGTGATTTTAAAGTAACAAATCATGTGTGATTTCACAAATCCATAAATCGCATGTGATTTTGCAAATTCACGTGTGATTTTTAAAGTAATAAATGACATTGATGCGGTCGTCGTAGGACTTCAACAAGAAGTTTTACAACTCCCTAGGCAGAGCACCTAAACGTTGTAGTGTAGTAAGGCAAGACTCGGGGGTTGTTATCGTTCTCTAGGGGAATAGGTTGAGAAGGCTTGATCAAGATCTAACAGAGGTCTATGGGGTTGAGAGAAGATTCTTTTTGTATTTTTATTTTATAGAAAGCAGGTAAAATCATGTATTTGAGAGGTAGGTTTGTTTTATCTAATTAAACTAAATTAATATATAAACTAATTTGGTGGTAACTTATATGGTAAACGAACGTATTTACTTAATCATACACTACACTTCAGATTGCTTCTCCTAATCCTGTTACTTTGTCACACTTGAGATGATCTGTGTAAGTATTTCCTAAGTCATGAACGAATTACACGAACCCGCCGTCTACGTAATATTCTGTTAGGGCAACGCACAAGTAAGGTAGTATGAAGACTATTACAAGGCCCCTAAGAGTATATTAAATGTAATTGAAATATCTTAAGAGGAATCAACCATATTAGGGGTAAGGTAGTATGAAGACTGTTACCGATGGTATCCTTTCTACATACTCGCGTTTCCATAGACGTCTATGCCAATTTAATATCTTATGGCTAGTTTTCTAAAGCCAAACGCGCACATCCATCACAAGAAGCAACATAAAAAGGATCTACAATCTAAGTTTCATGAAATCATAAGTAAATACTAATGGATCTAGCCTAGCATGTTATAAGAAGGTAAAGAACACAAATCAATCAAACAATACATAGACATACTGAAAGATTGAAGGGATAAATAAACTTTACTTAATTAAAACATGGATTAAAGACTGTTACAATAGGGTTTTGAGGCCCTAAAGACGGCCTAAAAAGCTGCCAAACTTGAATATAAAAGTTAGGGTTTGTCTCCAAAAACTTACACACTTAAAACCCTAAAATCGGTTTTGTATATATAGGAAAAGCGGTGCTACGGTGTCAAATATTCTAGAGCCACTTTAAGTCGGCTACGTTCTGACGCCGTCGTCAAATCTCTAACACCGTTGCTTTAAAAATTGTGACGTCGTCGCTTGGAACTAGCGACGCCGTCTCCACACTCTGTATGCATGATTTCTTCAAAGTATTTGGTGTAGAGTCATAGCCTTGTCTGTTTCTTCTCCAAATGAGCCCAAGTCACATGTATATCCTTCAAATGCCATCCAAGTGCTAAAAACACAAAAACAAATGATTAAACACATAATCTGGGCATATTTGCATGATTTATGGGTTAAATGACCCTGAAAAAGTGTATAAAATGACACCTCATCAAATACCCCTACACTTTGGATTTGCTTGTCCTCAAGCAAATGGGTTTTTCTACCTATACAATAGCAATATTAGGGGCATTTAACCTACTCTTTAAAAGTAGTTTGAGACACAACCTCCTAGACCTCGTAATTAAAAGCATGGAAAGCATATACTAGCACCTCACATAAGTGTTTGGATTCTCTCTTTCTCTCGGGTGTATAATAAATTATAACAATATATGGAAACAGGAAAATAACACTCATTACCTGTCATAGCATATAAATTACCATAGGCTTGGTAAAGGATCAAACCTCCACCGCTAGGTGCAAGTATTAGTCATTACTATCGAAGAGGTCTTTTAAAAGGATGTAGGGTGTAGGTGTAAGATAACATAAATGGAAACGGAAACGGATGGGAAATATCTGGGGAGTGACTTTTTGGGTGAATTTGGGGTGAAAGGATTAGCTAATTATTTATAAGAATACACGCTGATTGGGTTGTTAAGCCAAAGACTCGGACAAAGATATACAAACTCTACATAACTCTACATCAATCTCTTTTCTTCTTTTTCTTTTTTTTAAATAACATAATACATTATTTGGGGTTTATAGATGCACCCCTACACTTGAGTTTTAGAACTCAAAATGACAAGCTAACTAATGACCCGAATCGAGGTGGATCATCATAACATGGAGTTTATTGAGCTTTATTGGAGGTATTTTTGTGACTTCTTCCCCAATTCTTCGTAAGATGAATACTACCATGAATCCCAATCGTCCCAAAACTATATTTACAAGGATAAGGACTTAGAAACCGTGTACTCAAATAATTAACTTGGGTTAAAACAATAATGTACTAAAAACGAGTACATACAAGGTAGGCTAAGGCGATTTGGGTGTAACAATTGGTTTAAGGGTTAACAATGCTCTTCATTAATAGTCTGGCTTAACCAGAAAATTACGAGAACCATGAAAAAGATAGGCTCGGAGGGTTTCACTAGGGGAGTCTTAAACTAAAAATGAGTGTGAAGCACGGGTGTGGGATAGTTATATAGTTGATGTGACCATCATAACAATTACAGGTTTAAAATATAGGTTAATCCTAGTGCCTCGTATTTAACAAATCCTAATACTCACTATACGGTCTCGGGATGCATCACAAAAACAAGTTCTAGAATTTAATACACTATCGGTACACTCATATAATTTAATACCAATATCAATGCTCCAGAAAAGGCGACAAAGACCATACGTACACATCTGTAACGACGAAATAGACACATATGACTGCATTCTAACCTTAACTCGAGAAAGCTAAATGTATAAACTATCTTGGGTATCAAAAATGGATACCCGAATCCCTATAGATCTAAAGGCGAACCTTACATTTTTGGGGTGGAATTTTGAGGGGGTTTTTTTGTGCTAGTCATATAAATTCCTATCCATGAGACGCAATTAATACTCGGTTTTCGTCGGTATATGTCAAAAAAAAAATTTGGTTAAAATTACCGTATATGCTATGTTTTGATATATTAACCATCGTTTTAAGGACATAACAAATGGAAATTGAAGGAATAGTTTCTAAGGCTTATTTCCCCCTACACTTAAGTTGAACATTGTCCTCAACGTTCTTTAAAAGTACCCGTAAAACAAATAAAGGGAAAAGAAAACAAGTAAAAGAAACTAGTACTTCCCTGGTTTGCTCAGTAATGGAGAAGAAACATGCGATAACTGGTTAAATCGTCCTCTAAGAATCATCATATGAAACTTCCTAAGAACTTCCAACCTTCTTCTCATCAAATATAAACTGTAAATCAAAGACAAAGACAACTACACCTGGCGTAAAATCGGCAGGATAATGATATATACAACGAAACTTTAGGGTTGACTCTATGAAAGCAATAAAGATAGGATGAAAGTGATGATATAATCATAGGTTTCTGCAGGTTTACAAGAAAATTACAAATTTTTACATATTGCACAATTTATTTTTCGAAAATAATTGATAATTTTCAAATTTTCACATGGTTGGGGGCGTGACGCCGTCAGGATAAATCCTGACACCGTTTCCAGCGTATGTGAAAATTTCTTCTTCGTTTTTCTTGAAAAATTTTCTGCACGCAAGTTTATTAGTTATTTCCTGCATAAAATACTGCCTAAAACCTGAGATTAATCATTACAATCATATGACTCGAAACCGACGCAAATTAATCTAAAAAATTTATTTTATATGTTTGAATTGGTTCTTATAAACCGGATATTTTCCCCTACACTTATTTTATGCAAAATACCTTTGATTGTTAATAAGACGAAGTTAAAAACAAAATAAAGCATGATTACAAAATAATTCAAACATAAAAGAATAAATGAGAAGAATTAAAACATAAGACACTCCAAAATGCGGGAAAATAAATATTAGGCTGCCTCCCAAAAAGAGCTTATCTTTATTTATGAGTCTTATAGCTAGACTCGAAGTCACACGTCCTTACGTGACTTCGTGTAGGCTCACATGCCTACGGATGAGCTATTCTTTCATACTTTCATCCACTTAGTATTCGGGACATAGGTTCAAACAATTCTTGTACATAAATTTGTTCTTCTCGTAAGCATTCTTAAATCCGTTAGATAGATCTCTTTAACTTAGCACAAGGATGGGTGGGATCTTACTCTACGATATGTGCCCCAAACTTTTAAACCTAGGTATATTGCGGGGCATTTGGAATGTGTAGTTGTCAAAGATCCCAGTGAAAGACATTAATCCCTTAGCACAATCATATTTAAGTTTAGTGACTTTTCTAAAGGGTTTGACCATCACAACTTTAGCCATATCTCCTAGGATAAACTCTCCTATGTCTTCTAATATCACAAAATCCGTGATGTAAGTGAAGCTTCCTACAAACACATAGACATCCCTAACAATAGAAACTAAGTTCTTCCCTATACTTTCTAATCCTTCTACCACTATAGTATTGTAAGCCTTACACGTAATAATGTTCATTGATAAAAAAGGGTCAAAGTAGGTGACAAACTTCCTAAAGTCGATCATACATTGGAATGCTAAGTCATCCCCATCAAAACTATTAATTGCCCTTTGGCGACAGAATTGTCATGCATTACCATATTCTTCTAGCTCATTTAGGACTTCACCATCATCAGAATCGTCATCCAAATCTAGATTAGGAGAAACAAGTAGTGTACTACCGATTCATCATCGGGATCAAGGTCATCCATATCAATTTCATTAGGTGGTTGCGTGAAATCATTAAGAAATTGGTCAATGTTCTCTAAGCGATAATCGATATAGGTCGAGATTGCCTGTAGCTCGTTGAGCTCTTGGACAACCTTTGCGTGACATGTAGTTGGCAGGACAGGTGGGTTATTGGTCGGTGGTGGAATCACGTTCTCCATAGCGAAGAGGGAAGAGTCAATGATAATTTACGAACAAAAGCACAAAGAAAAGATAGACTACAAGAAAGCTAATATACTGAAAATAAAACCTCATTTGATAGGAATCAAGCGAGTAGATCTAAGTTAAACAATGGTCGAAACCTAACTATTCCCTAGCAGTGGGGCTAAAAACTTGATGCGGTCATCGTAGGACTTCAACAAGAAGTTTTACAACTCCCTAGGCAGAGCACCTAACCATTGTAGTGTAGTAAGGCAAGACTCGTAGGTTGTTATCGTTCTCTAGGGGAATAGGTTGGGAAGGCTCGATCAAGATCTAACAGAGGTCTGTGGGGTTGAGAGAAGATTCCTTTTGTATTTTTAATTTATAAAAAGTAGGTAAAATCATATGTTTGAGAGGTAGGTTTATTTTATCTAATTAAACTAAATTAATATCTAAACTACTTTGGTGGTAACTTATATAGTAAACGAACGTATTTACTTAATCATGCACTACTCCTCATTTTGCTTCTCCTAATCCTGTTGCTTTGTCACACTTGTGATGATCTGTGTAAGTATTTCCTAAGTCATGAACGAATTACACGAACCCGCCGTCTATGTAATATTCTGTTAGGGCAACGCACAAGTAAGGTAGTATGAAGATTATTACAAGGCCCCTAAGAGTATATTAAATGCAATTGAAATATCTTAAGAGGGATCAACCATATTAGGGGTAAAGTAGTATGAAGACTGTTACCGATGGTATCCTTTCTACACACTCGCATTTCCCTAGACGTCTATGCCAAATTAATATCTTATGGCTAGTTTTCTAAAGTATAACACGCACATCTTTCACAAGAAGCAACATAAAAAGGATCTACAATCTAAGTTTCATGCAATCATAAGTAAATACTAATAAATCTAGCCATGCATGGCAAATAAAGAAGAAGAACAAGAATCTATCACAAAACACATAGACATATTAAGTGATAAAGGATTTAATGAACTTCACTTGATTAAATCATGCAGTTGAGGCTGTTAACAATAGGGTTTTGAGGCCCTAAAGACGGCCTAAAAAGCTGTCAAACTCGAATATAAAAGTTAGGGTTCGTCTCCCAAAATTTACACACTTAAAACCCTAAAATCGGTTTTGTATATGTAGGAAAAACGGTGCGACAGTGTCGTGACGCCGTCGCCGCGTTGAATCTTCTAGAGCCACTTTAAGTCGGCTACATTCTGACGTCGTCGTCAAATCTCTAACGTCGTCGGTTTAAAAATTGTGACGCCGTCTCTTGGAACTAGCGACACTGTCTCCACGCTCTACATGCATGATTTCTTCAAAGGATTTGGTGTAGAGTCGTAGTCTTGTCCGTTTATTCTTCAAATGAGCCTAAGTCAGGTGTGTATCCTCCAAATGCCATTCAAGTGCTAAAAACACAAAAATAAATGATTAAGCACATAATCTGGGCATATTTGCATGATTTAGGGGGTTAAATGACCCTGAAAAAGTGTATAAAATGACACCTCATCATACATGCGATTTTTCAAATCACATGTGATTTTTCTATGTGGAAATTTAAAAAAAATGTTCGTCGAAAGTAGAGAGAATTGCAAAAATGGTCCTTATTGTTTGGCCAAATTGCAAGTTTGGTCCGTCGAGTTTCGAAATTACAAAAAACGTCCGTGTGGCGAAATTTTGGTTCCACTTTTATTCCTTGGTCGAACTAAAATGACTTAAATACCCTTATGTTTCGCTTTTTTATTTTCTATTTGAATTTAAATTTTTCTATAAAATTTAAACTCATCATCATCATCCTCATTTCATTAAATACCCAGATCTATAAAAAACCCACTCCACATAATTAAATCTCCTACCACCAAATAAATCTTATCACCGCCAAAAAAAATAACCCATTCGATACATACTAAATATGAATGATAATGATAAACACAAACACAAACCCCTTTAAAAACATCATCTATAACAACATTCTAACCCAGGTTCATCATCTTCAATTTATAACTCATCAACATCAACAACACTTAACATCAGCCAACAAGAAACAACACACAATCAATACCATCTCCTAACCAACTACAACAACAACCACCTTACAACTAACTGTTCTAAACATCAACCAAACACCAATAACATATTTGTCACAACACATACAACCACCAATAAGATTCAAAAATAAAAAGAACAAAGAGAGAAAAGATCATGCGTTATAATATTTTCAATAGATCTTTATAAATCGCAACGAAAACTACCCATCGTCGATCTTTAAAAAAACCAAAAACAACAATTAATATTTTGAAGTCATTTTTTCAGGTATAAACATTTATTCAAGACCATCAAGATCAATAACCGAAATTATCACCAAGAAAAATTGTTTATTTTGAGGGTTAAATAGGGATCTATATGTTTAAGGCAACGACAACAGTGGCTTATGGGTGGGTTGGAGAAGCAGTGACGACTAGTGGTTTGTGGCTAAGGCAGCGACGGCGGCTGGTGGTAGGCGACGATGGTGGTGCGTCGGAAAAATCATAGGGCTGTGTTTGATTTGTGTTTTATAGATGTAGTTTTATAGGGTTGTGTTTTTATTTTAAATTTGAGTTGAATTTATGCTAGACCTAAATCTTTGATTTGTGTGTGTGATGTTAATCATGAGTTTGAAGGTGGGTTTGGAAAAATCATGAGTTTGACTGTAACAAGACTAGTACCCATGTCCTAAAAGTTTATCATTCTTCTTTAACACGCTACTAAGCTTTAGAAACCATTTGGATCTAAAAATGATTCTTATTCTGTGGGTACTATTGTATGAGTTGTGTGACATATAAAAAATAAATAAGAGAAACATAAGAAAATAAAAAAGAGAAACATAAGGGTATTTCAGTCATTTTAGTTCGACTAAGGACCAAAAGTGAAACCAAACTTTTGCCACACGGATGTGTTTTGCAATTTCAAAATTGGCAGACCAAATGTGCAATTTGGCCAAACTACAAGGACCATTTTTGCAATTCTCTCTCGAAAGTATATAAAAGTGCCTATCTATAGAAAGATAATTTAATTCTCGTCGCGATGGTATAATTAAATTTATGTAACGATTAACGGTTTTAGATATATTTTTAATTTTAAAAAATAGGATGAAAATGAGTTTTTTTTATTAAATTAAAAGATGAATTAATCTAAACTATTAGATGGAATCATGGAAATAAAATGGATAGTTGAGACGAAAGAATTTGTTTTTTTAACTAGATAGTATTCTACATGGATCTTTTATCTACAGAGCTATATAGATAAATTACACGTGACTGTAGCTTTAAAATTTTCTAAATCGAAAAACTTTTATAGTATCGTTACAAAAATAAATTAACTTTTGTACTAAACCTTAATTATGCACGAGATTATACCATATATAAAAACAAATATTCATTAAATTTGACTTATGTCAAAATCCTGTAAACGCACATGACTCCTGAACTAGTATTTTTGATTTTTTTCTAAACATATGTCGTATTAATAGTTAAAGAAACAAATTATGCATCTTATAATAACATGTAAAATAAAACTTGGTAGTATAAATGTTCTAAACGAGGGGATTTACCCGCGCTTCGCTCCAGGGTGATTGTTAGGCTACGTCTTTTGTTACCTTGGCGAGATTATGCAAACTGGCTGCGTTTTTTGTTACCTTGGCGGGATTATGCAAACTGGATTAGATCCGTTTTCTGGATGAATACATATTGAACCTAGCAGATATTATTAATATATTGTTCTTTTACATATATATTTGCTTCATCAAAATGAGGACTTAGCTAGTTATTTTCCTGGAAATTTTAAAGTAGAGCTAATTCCATCCATAGATTCACCAAAATGAAATTGTTTCTTTTTGTTCTACTACAAAAGTTGAACCACAGTACATCCATATTTGTGTCAAAATGAGCTGATTGTTTTTTGTGTCTCCTGGAAATCTTTAGTTGTGGGTGCTACAAAAGTTTGTTGCCTTAAAAATCTTGAACTGTGGCTGTTACAAAACATATGAAAAATATACATATTAGAATGTTGCTTTTGATAAAAGATGAAAAATAAATGCAGTCACGGATAAGGAATAAGTGGTACCCTACATGGCATACATTATTCGATTTTTGTTGTTTTTTTGCCATAATGGGTATGCAGAATCTAGTGAAGTGATTCCACTTTTGGTTTGAATTGACAGTGGGGCATACTATTTTTGTTTATAAGTGGCAAAAAGGAAGTTGTGATTTGATCATACAATGTGCTATCTTCATTTTTTATTTCATAAAAAATTATGTGCTAAATTGCTTTTAATGGTGCTTAAATTTGTGGGACAGTTAGTAAAGTTTGAGTGAACAACATGTGGACATGTGGTGTTGAGTAACATGTTAGTAATACCAGGTTTGTTTTTGGTAGTTACATAAGGATGTTGTGTATATGTGTTAAAATAACCCGATGTGTTTGACATGTGGTGTTGAGTAACATGTTAGTAATACATGGTGTTGTTGTTTGTTTTTATAGATCATTATGGTTTTTAGTTTTACTTCTGTTTTTGCTTATGTAAGGAGTGATGATTGCATAAGGAATATATTTGTGTTCAGCAAAACACATAGACAATGGAGTGGTTACCAATGTAACACCCCAAAAATGGTTTTTAAGTATTTAATTACGAGAATGCCATTGGAATAGTTTGACTATGACTTTATAAGTTTGAATGCGTTGCGTAATTGGTTAGTCAAACCCCGGTAGTCAACTGTAAGTCAATATGTTATGAAAATGGTTTTAGAAAGATTGATGTGTCACATTTAGGAATGGAAAAGATTAGAGGGACCAAAGGTGTCATTTGACCAAAGTGTTGTACCTAACATATATATCTAGTATGTCTTGTAAATTCCTGGACTTTTCAAAGATTTTTAGAGAAGTGGATATGTGTGTGTTTGGTCTGTGACGTGAGAATACGAAGAAGAAGGAGACAAGAATCTCTTGGTGACCAAATTGGCGGTGAATTAGTGATCTAATACAAGAAAGAAGTCCATTGTAATGATCTTCTACAAGAAAGTAATCCTATATTATAAGTTAATTGATGAATTATAAGTTAGGGTTCATTTACCCAATTTAGGAGTTTGGGGTAATTGAGGTTCTAAAACCTATATTGAGGTGTGGTGATTTTAGGTTAAGGTAAAATAATGAAATAAGAGCAATTAGTGATTTTGGGTTATGATCATAACATGATCATACAATAATTAAGAGGGAACTTGGTTATTATTATGGGTGAATTAGACACCTTGGTTATTATATAAATTATATGTGTTGATGTGTTGTGATAATGATGACATTAAAAGGGCAAATTTGATGATGATGATGATGGTGGATTAATGGTATAGTTAGCTTGGATTTGAGGTAAGTAACCATGCTATAATATGTTGTGGTATATGAATAATTAGTGTATTTATGTGTATGGATTATTATATGTTTAAGGAGTATAAATTAGGAGATTAGAATGGATGTGGGAGTTAGGATTGATAAGCTCTAGTAAAGGAGAGCCCTTGGTTAGTCATGGGACTAAACAAGGTAAGTGTTTTGTTCTTGATGATTATGATATGATGACTTGTTTGTAAGTGTATGTGGTTAATGTATGGTATGTAAATGAATGTGTGAATGGATAAGTATTTAGGTATGTTGTATATGTATGCATTGATTATGTCATGTATGATGATATATTGTATGCGGGTTACTTACTAAGTGTAATGCTTACAGTTTAGTTGTTTAATGTTTTGTAGGTTCAAGGGAAGAAGGTAAAGCATTTGATAATGGCTAAGATTTAGAAGCGATGAATAGAAGTGTGTAGCTTATATATAGAGCTTAGTACTAGATACCGAGCTCGAATCGATGTTGAACCCCCAAGTGATGTAAAATGGTTTGTAAGTGTCAAGTGTCAAGTGTCAATGTCTTTTGTATTCGTCTTGTAGATGAATGAAGGTAAATGGGTCAATAGTGAATGTAAACGGGTCAAACGGGGTGTTTGGTAAATCCCGTATGATAACATCAAATAGTTGATACATTTTAATATCAAATTCCCTATGTAAATGCTTACAAATATGTTATAAATGTCTGAAAACGTTACTTAATTGTTTATATTTAGTTTTCAGGGACCAAGTGAGCATTTTAGCAAAAGACATGGGGTTTGGACATGAAATGTAGTAAAGCGAAGAGTTCAAGGCATTTTATGCCCCGAGGGTTAACGCTGTAACAAGAAAAAAATATTTATCCCCAAAGAAAAATGATCATCACACCTTTTAACTGCGTAAACTTCTCTCTCTTTACACCCAACATTCAATTCCAAAAAGAAGATTATCCCGAGTCCCATCGGGCGTAACATAGGCGACAAGGTTACGCCGTAACATCATTTTAGCCTAAGAAGATTGGAAGCTTACGTAGAAAGGTTACGGCGTAACATCTCATAAAGGTTACGCCGTAACAGTTTCGAAATATAAAAATAGAGCCCTCATCCGGCTCATTCAGCATCACTTACTTCCACAACTCTCTTCACAGTCTCAAGAGGTGAACCAAGCCCTCAAGATTTGAAGCATTCCACCATAAGTCCAAGGGAGAAATCACTTTACATATTTTCTTGTATTTAATAATTCATAGCATTCACTGTAAGAACAATGATAATTCAATCCATGTTTACTTTCATTAATTCTTGCATTACTGTTACCATGAGCGGCTAAGCACTCTCAGTGCTGGCCTAACCATGTATTTGCTATTGTTATGATTATTGTTTCCTGTTCAATTATGGTTCTGTTAGATATCCTTGTAGCCTTTCATTGATCCCTAGGTTTTGGTAGTATAGAGGGTGGCTTAGATCTTGTTAATTTTGATATTAGACTTACCTGGTTGAACTTGGAATTAGCGGGATACTAGGGTAGCTTGGCAACTATCCCTAGTGTAGGAATTTACCATATTACCGCCTCTGCCATATTAAATATTTAAAAAGCGCATGAACTCTTTCAGAGGTGGTTAATAATTGGTTTAGATTATAGAAATGGTCTTAAGGATAGTTGGGGATTAACCACTACAAACTTGGATGCCCTGCTCGTGTGATCATAGGGGAATGTGGGATCGTAGAGTGAGTATAGGACAGACCTCAAATGCCAATTCGGATCTGTCGATATTAGAACCACTAATGGAACTTATGATTGAACATTGCACAGGAAAATGAAATCATAGCAGTAGTAATGAAATGATTAGGTTAGCACGCTTTTCTCCCTGATTACTTCTATCACTTTACTTTGTTGCATTTACTTTCCTGTAGTTATTAAAATCAACTTTAAAACCATTTTCAAACGTGACACAATCAAATTAGAACTAGTAAACCTTAGCTCTTGGGATGACCTCAGATTTACCAATCTACTACACTATAAACGATCGGGTTCTCTGCCCATTAGTGCGTGTATCGATAGACGAGTTTTATAAATTTAAAACTTGACAAATAATTATTCAAAACAATTTACACATCAAGTTTTCGGCGCCGCTGCCAGGGAGCTAAAATTAGTTATAATTTGATTTCTTGTACTTGATTATTTTTCAGCACTAAATTCTGTTAATTTTTCAGGAAACATGATGAATGAAGTAGACATTGAGAATCTCACCATTGAGAAATACCTAATGTTGACTCAAGGAAACCAAGTACAGGGTATGGTAAAAAATGAATCTGGAGGGATGATGAAAAAAGACATCGAGAACATGACTATTGCCGAATACATGAAGTATGAGGCAGAGATGAAAAGGCAACCATGAAAAAATGCTCGATTCTATTATCCAACAAATAGGGATACCAGTTCTCTTAACCATGATAGGAGTAGGGTTTTGGGATATGAACATCACTCTGACAATTCAAACATTAATGCCTATTTACCACCGCTGCTCCATTGCTTCAAACCTATCCAACCCCCTACCAAAAATATTTATGAACCTCTAGAAGAAAAGACCGATGTCATATCAGAAGACAAATTAGAAACAGTTGAACAAGAAATGAGTACTGATGAAGAATTAAGCCCTGATGAAGATTTGGATGTGTGGCTGAATGCAGAAATAGAAAAATGCATGTGTGGGCAAGATAAAGAGAATGAGGAGGACACCTTAATTGACATCCTTAAGACATTGGTTGGAGAATGCAAGTCAGTTTACACCAATAAGAACACTGGAGTAGAAGCATCTTCTTGTGGAACTGACAAAGTCTAAGGAGTAGCTTTTGTAACAAATAATGAAGAAGGTGACATTTTCAGGAACCTTACCATGGCAGCTACCGCCTAATGAGATAAACCCAGGAAGTTTTACTCTTCCTTGCACCATTAATAATCTTAATTTATATGTTATGGCAAACTTAGCAGCTAGTGTTAATGTAATGCCTAAATCGATATTTGAACATCTGAAACTAGCTAGCTTTAAGAAAACCATCATGGTAGTTGAAATGGCTGATATGACAAAAAAGGCCCCATTAGGGATAGTAGAAAACATCTTGGTAAAAATCGATAAGTTTCTATTTCTTTCTAATTTTGTAATAATTGACATGCTAGGAGAACCTAATGAAACGATGATTCTGGGTAGGCCATTCTTAGCAACCATACATGATCAAATTGATGTTTTCAAATAAGAAATTTCATTAGGAATAGGGGAAGATAGAATAAAGTTTGATATGGATGGAGGCGTCAGTCACTCTAAGATTCCTGTGGAGAAAATTCACATGGCAAACTCTGCTCGTGAAGAGGAGTACTTTAACCCACTTGAAATCAAAAATGATGTATTTTCCTATGAATCCCCTGCATGTCTGCTATTTGAGCAACATACCCAATCTTGTGAAAATGAAAGCGTAGACACACTTGATTTAGTTCAGGAACTTGAAGGTAGTTATAAGGTGCGAGGCCTGAGCTTAAAAAAATAGTATCAAGATGACATATGTGTAAACCTGTTCGTGTATTTTATAATGAAGAATGTGGAAAGGATTGCGGAATGTGGCCTACGTGTAATCCTGATTTGAGCTTTTGTAGTGGATATGATGCTATTTATGAAAAAGGAGAGAATGGGATGCTCGAACAATGGATGTGTTTTCGAGATCATGAAAGACAAAGTGTTAGAGGTAATAGGATGGTATTTGCTGACTTCCTTAAGGTGAGATATGGAAACAAGGTTATCGACGACACAACTCGTGAAAGGCGATACTATGAATGGGTGGCAGAGAATAGTGAGTTTAATGGTAGCAGTATCACACAAGAAGCAACAGTAGATAATAACCCATGTAAGTATCACCATGAATACCCTCACTCATACCTTCCTCAGAAAAGCTTGCCAAAACCGAAAGATACCATAGTCGATAAAAAGCATCCAAACATAAAAAACCTACTTCATAAACTTCCCACAGACGCAAGTTAGAAAACCACGGCCTAGGGACTATTCATTCGAAGAGTGGTTAAAAATAAAGTTGGGACATACAAATGTCAGTAAGCTTATCAGGAATGAAGTATTTAATGAATGGTTAAAAGATAGTTTTGATGTTGAAATCGACTTTGGAAAAACACTTGACGACCCGTATTCAAGAAGGTTTGATAAATACAAGGAAAATTTTGACAGTGAGATTGAACAATTGGCAAATGAATATGATTTGAGGGTAGGAATGAAAAAGTATGCCCTGGATGATATATGGGAAAAATGTGAAAGGTTTCAGGATACTGAATGCCATTGGCACGATGAAGGGTTTGAGGAAGAAGAACAGTGGGAAAGTGGCATAGAGAAGACATGCTACACACCACCTTTTGTCAAGAGTGAAACTTTTGAAGTCAAACGATACTCTTTCAAAAATAAGAAGAGTTTCATGCGTATTACTAAAAAGATAGATGATGCCCAGCCATTAGGGAGATTTAACAGTTCTAGATTCATGGGAATGATCAGGAAAGAGATGGATGAAGAAGGGAGAACTACTAGGAAAACGTAGAGATAGTTTGAGTCTAACTTAAAGACTCGGTAATAAACAAAAGTGCTTGTCGGGAGACAACCCATCTTTAATTAATGAAATGCATTTAGGATTACTCGGTTAGTTGGTTTTTGTTGGTTTCTGACTTGTTTTTGTAGGATCTCGCTATAAGGAAGAGGAATTTGAGGTCTCCTCGCCTCATTGTCGTGTGGTAACAAGGTTCTGTCTAGGCATAACCACATTGGTTACGCCGTATCAGATATCATTACGGCGTAAAGTACTTAATAAGTTATGACGTAACCTTCTTATTCAAATTTCTAAAATTCTAAAACCACATGTTTACGGCGTAACCAATCCCATGGTTAAGCCGTAAAACCTTTTCTGAAAACTAAAATAAGTTTGAAACCTTTTCAAAATCCGTGTATAAGTAAATGAACTTTGTGGGTATGTTCTCTAGAAACCCTCACGAGACTTCACTCGTCCACTTAGGCCACCAAGTGGTTTAAAAGGCTTGTTGCATATGCTAAATGCAACCGTGATTCCAACGAAAGTGAGTTAGATTTTAGTGTATATTTATTAGTGGACATTTAATGCTTGTTTTTGTCTAGTGATTTCAGGGAAAAGATGTTGTTCTATATACGCTTTGCAAGAATTTAGCTCTTGCATTTATCATTCAAAAAGGAGAGTAATGCTCAGGGGAGTCTTTTGTTTTAATTCTACTCTTATTATAATTTATTTCATTTTCTTAAATGTACAATAGGGACATTGTACAAACCAAGTGGGAGGATGGGAGTAGAATTACCACTTGACCTATATTTGCCTTTGATTTTCTAGTTTTCTTCGAAAAATGGTGCTAATTTTAAATTTTTGACATGTTTTTCTTACTAAACTAGAATGAATCTTTGCCAAGTATGCTATTACCCTTTAATTCAATTGGTGAGGTTAAGCCTATTATTCCATTTCCATCTAGTATACAAAATTCCACCAAATATATGAGTGTGCCGGTAGTATTGTAGACTTTAGAACTTAGCATGTACATCTTTTCGAGACCTAATTGATTAGTTGGAATAGACAGTTCAAGAAGGCAACATCTTAGGAAATCACCCAAAAAGCCTATATGTATGTGTTTATCAACCTGTCACACTGACTTGTCGACCTCCCCGTGTAAAACCCATTATTCCCGTAGAACACCTTGTTAAGCCAATCCTTGTTAAACCTAATATGTTTCGTTACACCATTTCGCCTTAGCCTACCCTGTAGTCTTTATTTTCTTTGTGTTGAAGTCTCTGGCTGCTTAAGTCCATGGTTCGGGGGAATGGGTATGAAAATTTTATGCATTCGTGGAAGACCTATCATTAATGATCTATAAAGACCCCCCTGTATCATCACTTTCGATATGGTTTATCTCAAGTGGGGGGATGTGCATATAAAATCAAATGCTGCAGGGGAAATAATAAAAAAGATATAAACTCATGTAGCATTTGCATGTTTAAAAAGAAAAGATGGTGCAACTATAAGCCATCTATGTGCTACAAAATGTAAAGATGGTTCAACTATAAGCCATCTTAATGATTATGAAGAATGGAGCTAGTAGCCCATTATTAAAGATCAGATTTTCAAACTTATACTCTTGGACTTATGGATAGACAGTAGCTAGTTACGACAATCATATATTACTTTAGACTACTTTGTGTTTTTATTTAACAACAATTAACGTGTATCCTGTGTCTTATCCTACCCTATATCGTTCTACATCCCAACCATTGGTTTTTCTCGAATGAGGGATTTGATTGCAAGCATATATGTCTATTCCATCATTATGGATATGTATATATGATTTTGTCACCCTTGTTGGTGTAATGCTTTTGGGAAAGGATTGCAGGATGATTCACCATGTTAAACTCGTTTGTCACCCATGTTGCCATTGAGACTGTTTAGACCCTAATTCTAGTTGGTGGAGACTTGTGTACTTTCCAAGCTTATGATAGAATACATGTTATGACTGTGCAATTGAGTGATCACCCCGAAATGAAACACTTAGAGTAGTAATGAGAGATTGAGTGTTTTCGATCGCCTTTTCGTGAGGTGTTCGGCTTTGATATGTTCTAGCATAAGTAACTTATAAATTCATTTTTCTGAGTTAAATTGGGGAAATCTTTTTATAAATTATTATAAACGGTTCTACTTGAGGGGAAGTAGAAATCAAGTGGGGGATATTTGATAACTTCAAATAGTTGATACATTTTAATATCAAATTCCCTATGTAAATGCTTACAAATATCTAATAAATGTCTGAAAACGTTACTTAATTGTTTATATTTAGTTTTCATGGACCAAGTGAGCATTTTAGCAAAAAAACATGGGATTTGGACATGAAATGCAGTAAAGTGAAGAATTCAAGGCATTTTACGGCGTAACACCCCCAAGGAATTACGCCGTAACATATTCTAAAGAAGAAATGAGTCATCACACCTTTTACGGCGTAAAGCTTCTCTCTCGTTACGCCGCAACATTCAAATTCATAGAAGATGATTTATCCGAGTCAACGTTACGGTGTAACATAGGCGACAAGGTTATGTCGTAACATCATTTTAGCCTAAGAAGATTGGAAGCTTACGTAGAAAGGTTACAGCGTAACATCTCATAAAGGTTACACCGTAACAGTTTCGAAATATATAAATAGAGCCCTCATCCGGCTCATTCAGCATCACTCACTTCCACAACTCTCTTCACAGTCTCAAGGCGTGAACCAAGCCCTCAAGATTCGAAGCATTCCACTAGAAGTCCAAGGGAGAAATCACTTTACATATTTTCTTGTATTTAATCATTCATAACATTCACTGTAAGAACAATGATGATTCAATCCATGTTTACTTTTATTAATTCTTGCATTACTGTTAGCATGAGTGGCTAAGCACTCTCAGTGCTGGCTTAACCATGTATTTGCTATTGTTATGATTAATGTTTCCTGTTCAATTATGGTTTTGTTAGATATCCTTGTAGCCTTTCATTGATCCTTGGGTTTTGGTAGTATAGAGGGTGGCTTAGATCTTGTTAATTCTGATATTAGACCTACCCGGTTAAACTTGGGATTAGCGGGATACTAGGGTAGCTTGGCAACTATCCCTAGTGTAGGAATTTACCATATTACTGCATTTGCCATATTAAATACTTAAAAAGAGCACGAACTCTTTCAGACGGGGTTAATAATCGGTTTAGATTATAGAAATGGTCTTAAGGATAGTTGGGGATTAACCACTACAAACTTGGATGCCCTGCTCGTGTGATCGTAGAGGAATGTGGGATCGCAGAGTGAGTATAGGACAGACCTCAAATGCCAATTCGGGTCTGTCGATATTAGAACCACTAATGGAACTTATGATTGAACATTGTATAGGAAAATGAAATCATAGCAGTAGTAATGAAATGATTAGGTTAGCACGCTTTTCTCCCTAATTACTTATATCTCTTTACTTTGTTGCATTTACTTTCCTGTAGTTATTAAAATCAACTTTAAAACCATTTTCAAACGTGACACAATCAAATTAGAACTAGTAAACCTTAGCTCTTGGGATGACCTCGGATTTACCAATCTACTGCACTATAAACGACCGGGTTCTCTGCCCGTTAGTACGTGTATCGGTAGACGAGTTTTATAAATTTAAAACTTGGTAAATAATTATTGAAAACAATTTACGCATCACCGTAAAATATATGTTTTGGGTCATTTAGACCACAAACGGTTATGAAAATAATGTATTATGATGTTTTAATAAATTCTGGAAAGTTTTGTTTATTTTCAAGTTCGAGAAGTTAGTTTTCCGTACCAAAATGTCCAAAAATGAGTTTTGGGTTTCCAGCAGCAGGGAGCAGCCCGACTGGGCTCTCCAGCCGCCCGGCTGGCCATCTAGCCGTCCGGCTGGATGGTTATGCAATTTTTAGAAATTTGTTTTTGCCATAAAATCCAAACCGTAAGGAGTTAGATTGAGTTCTTTATATCGTTGGAAAGCTTATGAAGTCTACTTTATGATAATGGAACTTTAAAGATTCTAATTTTAATGTATTTTAAAAAGTATATTAAGGAATGACACAAGGTCATTTCCGCAAAGTTTTTAATTTTTGGTCAAATTCTGAGTCTGGAAACAGGGTGTTTCAACCAATGTGTGTAGAGTTAGAGGAGGGGGTTGGTGCAGGTAACTGGTTGGACATGGTGATTCTGTATTATCAAAAGTTTTCGGCTGAGCACCAAGAGTTTGCTATGAAAGTGAACAGGTTGGTTGGTCAGATGAATGAGGCATGTGAAGATAGGATAGCTTTTGTTTGAGAGCTTGAGAGTATGGCAGGTGTAGTTGCCACGAAGAAGATTGCCGTGTTTTTTATAGAGGTGATGAACAAAGAGGGTTTTAGGGAGTGGCAGTTGCGTGATTTGGAAAAGGAAGCCAGAGAAAGGGCTCTTGAAATTGAGATGTTTATTCAGAAGTTGATGCATGATGCATCGTCTTAGAAGTGTTAATGGCATTTGTTATATGCAAGTTACGTGTCGTGTGGGCATGGTGTAATGTATCTTTTGTTTGTCGAATAAGTGTGATGATGTTTGTGTCTATGTCTATTGTAATAAGACTTTATTGTGTTGTACATTTGTGTTGTTGTTTCATGTTATAATGTATGTAATAAATGTTTATGTTTATGGTAACTTAGCTCCTGTTAGTGATTATATTAGTGTAATAACTGTAGTAGCAAGTATTTGGTTTGTGGTATTTAGCTGAATCAATGAAAATACACAGTAATAAAAACTGTGAAATCTGGAACTTCTGAAAGTTTGTGATGTCTATTGTTTGTGATTTAAAGAGGATAGTGACAAAGGTTTTGCAGTGAAAACATGTGGTTTCCTTTTTTTGTTCAGTGCATTATGGAGAAAGGGTGTAGATGAACAGGGATTGTCAATTGTCTATTTAAAGGGTGGTGAGTGAATATGTTTTGCATCAAAAGCATAAAAAACACAATCAATGGCAACACTACCAATATGTGATGAGCTATGCATAAGTGTTAATTCACCAGATTGGGAGCCGATGTTCATATTGCGTTGTCAAAGGGAAATCACTGAAGACCTGAGACTAGCGAGAGAGATAAACGCATTATGTGCTCGTGTGACTGCTATTGTCGATGAAAGAGATAATTTTGTTGATGAACTGGACATACTGGTGGGAAGGTCTGTGCCAGATAAGATGGCCGAGTTTATAAAGCAGACTCAAGGTAAAGATATTCTGAATTTGATGAAACTGCAAATACTCGGAAGGGAGTTTGAGTTTAGGGCTCGGGAAAAAGGGCATTTTCATCAAGAAGTTGAAGGGGAACATGGATTATTAATCGTAGTTGACTGGTGTGATAAGACAGCTTTGTGTGAGGTCGATGAAATAAAAAAAGTGATTTATGTGTCTCTAGAACGATCACGTGTTTAGTTATGCGTTCTGATGTTTGTGTTTTTTGCTTTCTTGTATTTCTGTTTGAGTCTTAAGTCTGTTTAAGTTGTTTAAGTCATATTTTTTGTACTACAATTTGTTTAATGAATGTTTTGTTATCGGTGTATTTACTTTTGTGCAACTGTGATTTGGTTATTCAGTGTGCGTTTAAAGTGTTGGTAAAAAAAATAGGTTGTACACTGTTAGTATTTTTACTGTGGTAAGCAATGGAAAAGGGAAGGGGTTGAAATTCTACCAAGCAATGACGTTAACATAAACTAATGGTAGAAATTTTAGTTAGGTCTAGGACTTACGTTTGTACAGCTTTTAGTTATCTTTTTGTTTTTTCGAGTCAGTGGAGGACTGCGAGGAAAGGGGCCTCTTTGTAGGTTTTTACTTTGTTGTGTCGCCTGCTTCACTAATTTTGATTGGTTGTGCAGTTGTAGTGGGGCTTGTTGGTGGCGTGGCTATTTTTCAAGAAGAGGAAGATGTAGTTTGTTAGTGTTGTAGTTATATGTTTTCTTTAATCAATGAAAAGAAATGTGTATGAGGTCGGTGTCACCTTTTTTTGTTTGTTCTCTGGCGATTTTCTCTTTTCCTTTTGCTTCTTGATCTTGGTTTTCCACTGGTTGTATAGCTGTAGCAGGAGTTGTTGATGATGTTCCTGAATATTTGTAATTGTCATTAACAGTATTATGAAAAAAGCATTTGTTAAACATCTTTGCCAATAAGTGTTGTTGATATAAGTAAATTTACCTTTTTATGTTTGCTCTGTAATGCTGCTTGTGCATTCATCTGTGGTTTTGATGTCAAAAACCTCATCTAGAGAGAGATCAGTGGTGTTTGCAAAGGTATTGAAATGAAACTGGAAGATGCTAGTTTTGCCTTGTATTGCTAACACCTATGGTGGTATCTTCTTTGGGTCTGCTGGGTTGTATTTTTCCACCAGCTCTTGGCATGGGTGCTTCGTAATCTTGTTTGCAGCTGGGGAGAAGAAAGTCAGAGGAGCCATTCCTAAGGAGTCTCTGATGTGGCCTTTGAATTTGTATCTGTGCATTTAGTGGATACATGTTGTGTTAGAATCCTTATACTGCTTGTTTGTGTTGGTGAATAGTGTGGGTAGAAGATACTTGAAAAAGGGTCCAGGTTGTGGTCCATGGTCTAAGCAAGTAAACTTTTCCCCTTGATTTATCACTGCTTTGTTACACTGGTGGCAAGACACGTAATACCAATCTTTATTTGTGTTTATAGTTATGATTGTTGCCTCTGCGGTGAATCTTATGGCCTGTGACCAAATGGTTTGTTTATGTTTATTTATTCATGTATTTAAGGAGAAGAGGATGGATTTAGGAATTTACCTTGTAGCTCATTGGGTTCTGTTCCATGAGTATTTTTAATGGGTATCTGTTCCTAAGATTCTCTTTCTCAACGTCTTGATACGAAAATTTGTTGATAATGAGTGGAGGAGTTTCTTGGTGTCTGGACTTGAACCTGCATCACGGTTATTGTTAGAATTTTGTAGTTTAAAGTCGTGTTAATACAGAGATTTAAGGGATGGTTGTTTACAATGCACGTGATTCTTGAACTTCAGGTATATTCGGATTTAAATAGTAATATGTTGTCGGGCTTGCGGCTAACTGATAGTCTGCGTCAATAGTATTATGTCAGTGTTTAGTGTGTTGATTATAGTATTTGTAGAAATTTTATCATTTACACTATGTGTTTGGCACCTCTGTACTTGGAAACACGACATGAGCTGACTGCTATGATCACAGGCTGGTCCATCTTTTCAAGGTCTGCTTGTCCGAAATGTTCGGCCATTTCGTCTCATAGTGTTAGTTCGATGATATTTCCATTGTAGAAAGTGGTAATTTTGTTAAGAAAGAACATTTTTAATTTGTTGTGTTAAATTGTTTGTTATAGGAGGATACTTACTTGAGGTTTTCGATCTCTATTTTTCTTCTGGTGCTCTGTCTTCTGTTAGGATCTCCAAAAGGGGTAAGATTGCTCACTGATCTGATGCAGCCTATGTAATCTGCAAAAGTACAAAGATTAAAGTTAAGATTATATTTGACGATACAGATACATGAAGGAGTGTACCTTTTTTATAACAAAGTTTGTTAATGATTTTTATTCGCATATTTTAATTTTTATGTTCTATTTTTTCAGAAGGTCAAATTAGATATCATGGATGGCACATTGTTTTTGGGTGATCTGTTTATTTTGCATGGCAAGATAGAATGTCACTTGTAGCTAACAAATACTCTGTTCTGTAGTTTTCTAGAGTCAGCATGTAGGTAAACCTTTTATATAAGCCGATGCATTATTGATCAGGTATCACAATACCTTCTTTCCTTTGAGTTTTTTTCTATAAATATGGCTAACACACAGACACTGTTGCTTTAGGAGCTATCATGTGCTGCTGATTCATATGATATTAAGGATCAGTTATCAGTGTTATTTCAGAGAGAAGTTGTTGAGGATTAACAGAAAATACATGACTACCATATACTATCTAGTGAACTTAGAGAAGCTATAAGGATGAGGGATGAATATATGAATGAGCTTCAGATGTTGGGTAGCTCTGAGGAGCTTCTTGAAGGGATTGAAATAATGAGGTGCATGCAGTTTGATGATATGGAAAAAGCTTCTCGTTTATTGTTGATGGCTAGGGAGATTCAAACTAAAGTGCATGAAAAGAATAGTTTCATTCGAAAGCTAAGACTATGAGGGTTGATTAGGAGTTTGGATATCTAAGAAGGATGATCGTGGCGATTGCAAGATGTTGTGTATGTCTTCTGGGGTGTTAAGTCTATTTTGAATAAATGTGTTGTTATGTATGTGTACCTACGTTTAGTAGGTACTTATGTGTGTGGGTTTATCTTCAGTGTGTCTTTAATGTTGGAGGAGGTTGTTTTTTAGAAGCTTTCTAGGGATGTTAAAGATATGGTTTTTCTATGTACCTGTTTGGTATCTACTATAATAGAATAAAATGTTTTCTAACAATCAGTTTTGACCAACACCTAATACTAATTAGCA
The DNA here is from genome assembly GCA_026074375.1 of Tanacetum coccineum. Classification (NCBI taxonomy): domain Eukaryota; kingdom Viridiplantae; phylum Streptophyta; class Magnoliopsida; order Asterales; family Asteraceae; genus Tanacetum; species Tanacetum coccineum. Next base: position 89,330 of record BQNB010007109.1, read on the forward strand.
AGGATTATTTTATGACAGATAGAAAGAGACTATAAATTGAAGAAAATTTAACACGTCTTATTTGGCAAGTGGTACTAACAGATGTAGAAGGACGTTACTTGTCAACACTGGGTACTGCATTTTAGAGTTCTCGCCAGGCCTTGGTATCTTTGACTCTAGCTGATTATAGGACGTAAACTGGAAATAGTGATAGGGAAAGGTTGTTGCTGGTATGTTGTTGAAGGTTGTGTATTTACCAAAACGCAAACTTATTTGGTTTTCTAAAGTTTATTGATAGGGTTTGGTGGGTTCGCAAATGAAGTTGGAGATTCTATAAGCCGAGCCCATTCGCAGCTTCGGGTTGAAATAATCGATGTCCTTAAGGCTCATGTTGGCCTGTATTGTTGAAATTGTTATCTAAATAGCCTAATATTACGTGAATATTAAACGAGCTACGTAGCGGAATAAAACTCATATAGCACTTATAATTAACATAAAACATAAACAGAAAACATACCGAATAGCAACCAAGCTACGTGAAGAACCGGAGACTTCTTTGAGTACACGCATGTGTGTAATACATGCGAAACCAAAACCCTTCGAGTTACTAAAGTAAGTAAACTCTACGCGTATCATACACTACACGTCGACCAATACCACCCGAATGCTAGTTCCACGAACCAACGCTCAAGAATACGTCAAGTAGTCGAAGAAACCAAAGGGAGTTTATTTGGTTTGACTACAAGAGAGAAGAAGGAGGAGAAGGGATGATAATTATGAGCTAAGGGATCCTCCTTATTTACTAGATGATTTTAGGGTTTACCTAAAATACATAACTTGGAGGAAAAGATAGCTCACAAGCCCAATCCATCCCTCTTGGGACTCATGGCCGGTCAAATACAACCCCACCACTTGGGTTGACTTTTTGACTTTTCTACTTATTTATGGTTAATTACATTTAATTACCCATTAATTAAATAGCCTTATAGTTAATTATTCGTAAACGAACTAATTAACGACCGTTAGTATTCTATCGTTGGAATATTAATATACATACTAAATATACATTTATATTATTATATACATTAATTGAGTATTAATATATATAATAAATATACGCTTATATTATTATATATATACCAATAGAGTGATATCTATGTGTATTAACGTGTGTGACCCCGTAGGCTCACGTATTCCCAGCCGTATAAAAATTCGTATGACATGAGCACAAACCAACAACTCCCACTTGCGAATGTCATGGTCATAGAATATAACATACTAACATTGACGAATAGTCTAGCAACATCATTGATGCTCCTAGAAATATCTGAGTATGCAGTTTCGGTAAACAACTCAGTCTTTAATGGTTTTAGTTAGTCCTATCCTTTCATTTCAGATACAATGTTAAATATGGATATGGATCAATAGTCATTCCATAGTTTAACGATTCTGTTTCTCGCATCTGTGTTGATCAAGATTACCAAACGTAAAAATAATCATCTTAACTATACTTTGGACGCGGCCACGTACACATCTGATCAACCCAATGAGGGGCCCACTAAGTATCTAAATCCCACTCACGTGGAGGAACAAAATCTATTTTGACTACAAGTGTCCGTCATGTACTTCAAAACACTTATGAAAATAGCCCTTATAACTACCTTTTGACAGACTAGTGGTAGGCTTATAATTAAGAAATGCTATCCATACATGCAAAACCTGCTTGCATCTCAAGTCTAAGGATAAACATAACTTTCACCATGTGTGTAATGCACCCAATGATGCTGATCCATAAAGTGATTTACACAGGTGGGGTATCCAATATTCAACCTCATTGAATAACATGTGAAGTTGGCATAATCATCTTTACATATTCTTCAGAATACAACCAAACACTCACATTTGTCTTATCTCAACAATATTCCCATATTGTTAACTAACAATGGACATAGTTTAGAACAAATAAATTTATTCAAGGATTTAAACATGCAAATATAGAACATAGTAGTATAAATGAAAACGATCATACCATGTATATCAATTCATTATTTAATACAACTACTTACAGTTCTATTATCCAAATAATAAATAAGATCAGTGCATGATGATCCTAGTTAAGTACTGATGTCTTATCCACAACAATCACAATTAGTGGTAAGTCATAGGTTCCATGAACATATCAACTAGGTCATGATCTTGTAGGACTTTGAGAATACTTATTTCAAAAATTCACGAATTATGAAATTCTTTGAATAATATGATGATTGTTATTTTGTAAATGTGCACTCACTTATAAGTATAACTTACATGAGTCTAGTCACATTACATTCTATAAGATGTATGACATACACAAAACATCCTAATGGAAACAGTCATCTCAACAGTTTTCCAAACTGTAAAGCATCCTTATTCTTTTAAAATAGTATTATGCAACTATGCTTTTTAACCAATCATATGTAGTTAGCAAAAACTTGCTTCTACAAAAATTGAGTATCATCTCAATTAAATCTAACAATAGTGTATACAAACAACATTATGCTAACCTACCGTAAATTATGAACACTTCTTTAATAATGTTTAGATATCACACAAACCCAAGGTTTTGTTGATCATAATGATCTTACTATGATTATCACAATGTATATCCATAGTATCTTCATTATTAATTTTAGGAATGTTGTCACATCACCTATACACAATATGATGTACATAATGAATCCTTTAGTGGGACTTAAGGTTTTCATTCATGTGTT
>BQNB010007110.1:0-74901 GCA_026074375.1 Tanacetum coccineum
CGGGTTTCAAAACACTGGTTTTTATACACTTGGTTTTTAATTTTTTACTAGGCGAGTACCCACGCATAGCGGCGGAAATTCCTAGCGGCAGATAATTAACGATATGCGATATTGGGGTAAATGTTTGGTGTAACATTGAAAATAGAACGTGAATATATCAAATATAATTGCAAACGGTTGTAACATGCGATAATTCAACTCACTCAAAAATTCTTAACATGTATCAAAGAACATATAAAAACATAAGTGAAACTGAAAATAAAACATTACATCAATTATGAGATAACTAACAATGCACATTACTCGTCGCGTAAAAATTCTTGGTACACGACATTTGAGGTGTAGACTCCTCCTTAACTGAACTCTTTGACTGGCTTTACTAATACTTTTGTAGTTATACGTGATTTCCCTCTAGACAATGTACAAAAAAAAAAGTTAGAAACTCAAACTTATAGATGAGACAACTAAAACTGAGAAAAAAATCAAGCTATGAAAAGCATCATAGTAGTATAACGCTCCGTGCAACATACATATAGGACTATGTCGTTGCTTAGCTCCAATTTTTAGTGAGGATCACGACGACTAGTTGGGAATAAATATATCAACCCCGGCCTTGTATTTTTCATTAAAAGCTTTGCATAGGTTTGTTGCACGTACTTCACCATAAAAGGAAAAGGATAGACCTAGATTTATAACTATTTTTATATAAATGTAAGTTATTTGTCGGTTATTTTTTGATAACCTGTTTGTAAACTATAAAGTTTGTATATGAGGTTGGTAATATGTTTTGTGTTGAGAGTGAACTGAAGCACTCAAGCACTTGTACAATATAAAAAAAGTAAATCCTATTGTCGAATTGAAATTGCATATCATATGTTAGCTCTTAGCCCGGTTTAGGATAAATAATTCCCATAAATATAATCCATTATCCATAATCCTCATGTTGTTTTGGATTGTTACTCATGTTCTAAAAGTTTAGTATACTTAAAAATCACCTCTAATTTAGCTTTACAATAATTGAGCACAATTATCTTAACACCTACATAAATTATTAAATAGCTCATGATATTTGAGCTAGTTTGAAGTAAATTAATGTAAACAACCGTTTACATGGCTCTCGTATCACACAAATTCATGCTTAAGAATAATGAAAACAACATGACAGTCCATGACCACTTCTAAAAGCAAGTATATGACCGTAACAATATAAATGTTTACAAAAACTATCCAACAAAGTTATCAACATTTTTCAACCCAAACAAACACACTGAACTATGGGATACTATCAATTTTAAATGACCATGAATGCTTATATTAAAAAAAAAATATTTTCTTTTTTTCTTTCAAGGAATTATTATACATAGTTATGTTCTCGCCAAGCCTGTACTTGGTCAAGAAGGTTGAATATGAGCTTAGGCGCATCAGTTTAGCTACAATGCGTTAAGAAGGTTGAATCTCGCCAAGTCCGTACATCGTCTAGATAACAGCATCACCTCCGTTGAGTTTGTGTTTAAATCCCGAGACAAGATTCATCCAAGCGGTTGCTTGCATTTTGTTAAGCGAAACAATGCACACATAAACATATGAAAAAAAATACAGATATAACAACAATATAAACAGGTAACAATAAGTTAACCTCAATGATCAATAAAAGTATGCAATGAATACCTGTTCGTCCTTAATTATCATTTTAAGGTTGATTCAGATACGTATAGTAGGACGGTATAATCTATACAGCGGACAAGTAAGAAATCACCCTGCTTACAAACTTCGTCAGATTTTTTTTGATATAAAGACAGGGAAATAGGGAAAGGAATGATGTGTAACGGAGGTATATGAAATTTTGTGATTCATGGACGAATGTATAGAGCTTTATATAAGCCTGAGTGACATGATATAGTCAACACGTCTATATATAGGACTGGTGTATATATATAGGAATGATTTGGTTCAGAAATCAATCATCAATTTCACATTATCATTTTCAGCCATGTACATTTAAAAGATTGAATACATTCCGTTAATACGTTCCTGAGTTTTCAAACCGTGTAATAGTTTCAGTTTTTAAGTTTGTTTTTTCAATACTTACCTAAACAATTTAAAAAAAAACACGTTTAGGTGCTTTAGATGATCATAAAAATAAGACATACGGGTGGTTTAGAAGAATGTTATGTTTGTATACATTTTTAAAAAGACTTTACAATCTATTCCTAGACCATTTATTTCCTATGTCTCCAAATAAGTTTCAACCGTGTATATGTTTGAAATCGTATAATGTAATATGTTAAAAATCATTCCCTGAATACAAACCATGTGATTACTTGTTTCCATGTGAGAGAGTATACATTCCATATTAATTTATGCGTGAGCATTAATTGATTAAGAAATTCACTTTTAAGGCGTGAGCATTAATTGATTAAGAAATTCAGTTTTAAGTTTTTAAGTTTTCAACTTTTGTATGAAAATGCTTTATGGATAGTATAGATTAAGAAATTCAGTTTTAAGGCGTGAGCATTAATTGATTAAGAAATTTAGTTTTAAGTTTTTAAGTTTTCAACTTTTGTATGAAAATGCTTTATAGATTGTATAGATAAGATAGTTAGACTAGCAGGGTACTCGTGCGTTGCGGCAGCGGGTACCCTGTGACGATTAACCGGAGAAATAAAACAATTTGATCCCGGTGAGGCACGGTTCACTCGTTTTTATCGGTTCTAACGGATCCACTCTGGTTCGTCTTCGGACGGCTTTTATTGGCTAGCCAAACCGATGGTGACTCCGGTTCCCAGTTGAACCCGTTGGTCTGGTTCGGTTTTCAAAACTATATGCACTATCATTTTAGGGAGAAATCATATGTACGCTTTTGTAGATATATATCTATACTACTCTATAAAGGATACTAGCTAAAAGACCCGTGAAATTCACGGGTATTTTTAAGTAATGTCGAAAAAAGTTATAAAAAACATTGCGTATTATGAAGTTGTAAGTTTGAAAGAACCACATTAGGATAAACAGACGAAAAATATACAGTTGGTAATAATAAAAAATTACGTTAAATGGAACACAATAGTCAAAAAATCCAAAATAAATAAATAAATATTTTCAATCCTTTATTCGACCAATGCGAGATACGTGTACGTGTAGATGTGATCATAAATTGTGGGGAACTTATTTGTATGTTAGAAATTGCAAAGAAATAGGAAAACAACAACTTATGATTGATTATCGACTCACTTTATTATGGTTGATGCATCATCAAATTAATTTTACCTCAAAGCCATAAGGCTGGATGGTAATGGAGCACAAAACTCACATGACACGTTAGCGTCATATCAGCTTTCTCTCTCTAACTTTAAAACTCACTACAACTCACCTTTCGACCATAATAACAACCCATCTATCAACTAAAACTCAGCTTTTTATTAAAATACTCACTTTATATATAAAATATATTCACACACACTCACAATCAAATAAAATATATTAAACAAAAAAAGGACCCGTAATTATCAACACGCACGGAAAATCCCTAGCGGGCGATAATTAATGATATGCAATATTGTGGTACGTTTTTTGTGTAATGTTCATAATAGGATTGTTTGGGTCAAAATAAAAACGATATGCGATATTATAGTAAATGTTTGTAGAGTAGAAACTAACATCAGGCCATGGATTATCACCATGAATGATAACAAACCTCTGACCCTTTGGCTCCCAAGAAAATGCAATAACCTTGTCATATTGTTATCACGCTCAAAAACCTCAATAGGTATGTCACACTTTTTTATTCGGAAAAGCTCAAAGCCATTATAAGTGCTTTTCATGGTTTTTGTGTATCGGTCAAACTTAACAGCAAGATACTCTGAATTGCTTTGCCAATCCATTTTGCAATTACTAACACTAAAGAGATTTTTTTGCCTCAACTCTTTTTTGCCTGGGATTTGGAAAAGACACGCCTACATATGTCATTTAACAACATATGTTATTCTCAACTACTAAGTTTTTATATAAAGGGTACGTTAGGCTGTTAATCTACAATGAATGGCACCCACAAAAACATTCAATGTAAATTATGTTGTGAACTTATTGTAACAGATAAAATCTTTTTCTAACACCCGTAATTTAGTACAATTAACAATATATAATTACATATATAACAAAATTTCATTCAATATAGAAGTTAAATGAAACATCTAAACATACTCTTGCAGGTTGATTTCCGCCATTCAGTCCAGGAACATAAAGTGAAAAGATAGGATCAATTGGGGACTAACATAAATCCATGACGTTTTCAACCTTGATGTCTTTCTTGTCAATAAGACTGAAGGTCTCTGTCTTATAAACAGAAATGACATTTGTACCCATCCTAGCAAAGTATTTGTCTATACCGCCACCCCATCTACAAAAGTACAAGAAAACCCACATTAAGAGAAAACAAATCTAAGACATATAATACATAGGAACCATAGTAGTCATAACATATCATGAGGATCCACTTCCACTGATTGCAAACTCATTAGTGCTTCCTTTGAATTCTCTCATTACATTCCCACTTATCACATTAAAATGTTGAGCACTACCCTCTAATCAGGAGAAAGCCTCAGAGTTACAAAATATTTAGTGGCACAATTGGCACGTAGTGTGGATTGGGCAACATGACAAAATGGGTTAACAGTGAAAACACTTTTAGTTCTATATCTTTAGTTTTGTTATCCATCCAACATGTTCGGCCCATTAACACATTTCCTTACAAGCTAACTTTTTATTATACCAGCTTAGCACGTTGAACATAAACATTAACCATGATCTAGCCATTTATAGATGGGTACCTCAAATAAAGATTGCATAAGTAACAATACAGAAACATATTAGATATGTTAATTACTCCACCTGCTAATAGTATGAAGTAACAATACTTTGTATTGATCAAGAACACTCCCCAAACAGCACTTTGTATCTTCATAAAGAGATGCCATCTCAACAGCCTCGAAAATTGCAATTCCTAAACTACGTGAGCTTGATGGGTCCATTTTAAATATTTTCTAACACAATACAGTAAGATTCGAAGGAGAAGGGTGAACCTTAGCTCCCCATGTTTGCATCATCAGATTCGTCTTTTATCATACGAAGCTCGAACTTGCCACACATATTAACCATAAAATATACAATGATAAATTGGTATTTTTCTGTCATTTAGACTGTTAACTTGTAACACTTATCAATTGATCATATCCTAATCACAAGTTTAGACAAAGCCTCATAAGCATTCAGACTTTTGTAGTACCAAACATGCACTAAGGAGGTGTTCGAGATGCTTAATTGAACCACTTAACTACCTAGAAAGTAAGCTTCTTATCCTTAGGTGCTTTATTTACTCTAAAATAAGCAAATAAACTGTCTAACTAAACACTCAGAACTGCTTATTTCCTTGAAATTAAAAGTGCAAAGTGCTTAATAAGCAATCCCATACACCATATATGACTATAAATAATCAACACCCTAGACATTTAAATACTGATGATTAAGCGTCAAGACCCTAGACATTTATGCCATATAGATAGTGTCTCTAGATTTTATGAGCGAACACTACTGCTCCTAATTCGAGATCATGAGTGGTATAGTTTTCTTCGTTAGGTTTGAGTTGTCGAGATGCATATGCAATAACTTTTTCTCTTTGCATTAACACAGCTCCCAGACCTTGATGAGATGCATCACAATAAATGACAAAGTCATCGTTTCCTTCTGGTAATGCTAAGATTGGAGCTTCACATAGCTTCTGCTTAAGTAGTTGGAAAGCCGACTCTTGATCTTCGTCCCATATATACTTCTTGTTTTTCTAGGTTAATTCAGTCAAAGACTTTGCAATCTTTGAGAAATCTTTGATAAATATTCGATAATAACTGGCAAGTCCTAAGAATTGACGTATCTCTGTAGGTGTAGTAGGATATGCCTAATTCTTAACTGCTTCAATCTTGGCAGGGTCAACATGAAGTCCTTGACTATCAATTAAGTATCCAAGAAATTGCATGATACTGATCCAGAAATCACACTTGGAGAACTTGACATACAATTCCTCCTTTTTGAGTAATTCTAGGATTATCCTCAGATGATTTGCGTGCTCTTCTTTGTTACGAGAGTAGATAAGAATATCATCGATGAACACTATTACAAATTTATCCAAGTATGGTTTGCACACACGATTCATGAGATCCATGAATACAGCAGGTGCGTTAGTTAAACCAAATTGCATCACTTGAAATTCATAGTGTCCATATCTTGTTCTGAAAGCAGTCTTAGGAATATCTTCATCCCTTACCCTCAGTTGATGATAACCTGATCTTAAGTCGATTTTTGAGTAGACACTTGAACCTTGAAGTTGGTCAAATAAGTCATCAATCCTGGGTAATGGGTAACGATTCTTTATGGTAAGTTTATTCAACTCCCGATAATCGATACACATTTTGAAAGATCCGTCCTTCTTTTTAACAAATAGGACAGGAGCTCCCCAAGGTGAAGTACTTGGTCGAATAAAACCTCGGTCTGCTAACTCTTGAAGTTGGTTAGATAGTTCCTGCATTTCTGAAGGAGCTAATCTATAAGGTGCACGGGCCACTAGCGTCGTTCCTGGAATTAAGTCGATTTGAAATTTAACTTGACGAATTGGGGGTAAGCCAGGTAGATCTTCAGGAAAAACTTATGGAAATTCTTTGACTACTGGTATGTCTTCTAGTCGTTTCTTGTCTGACTTCCTTTCCATTACGTGGGCTATGAAAACTTGACATCCCCTGGATATATACCTTTCGGTTTTTATACAGGATATGAGGCTTAGTCGAGTTTTACTTCGATCACCTCGGATGATTAAAGTTTCACCATTGATTGGGATGTGGACGACTTTCTCATCACAGATAATTGTAGCATGATACTTGGATAACCAATCCATACCAATGACGACGTCGAAACTACTGAGTTTAATTGGCATAAGATCAATTTCGAAAGGTTGGTTTAACAAAGTCAAGGTGCAATCTTAAATAATGGTGTTTGTGCTTACTAGATTTCCATCAACCATTTCGATATTGTAAAAGGTATCTATTGTAATGGGTGAAATATTTAGCATAGAGGCAAAAGATATGGATACGAAACTTTTATCGGCTCCAGAATCAAATAATACTCTAGCTAGATGTTGGTTTAGAAGGAACATACCCGTGACTACATTCGGGTTTTGGTGAGCATTCCTATCCCTTAGCATGTAGGCTCTTCCCTTGGCATTGTTGTTGGTGGTCTTTTGACATTGACTTGCATAATGTCTTTTTCCTCCACAGGCATGACAAATTACCGATACTGGTTGCTGATTGCTTCTAGTAGCTAGTCCTTGTTTTCTGTAGTTCCTGGTCAGATGACCCACCTTGTTGCAAGTATTGCACTTGACAAAGCAAGGTCCTGTGTGATGCAGAACACATCTTCTACACAGTGGGAGGTTTCTAGCATACCTACTGTTCTCAGCTAGAGTGGCAGCATAAGCCCTGTAGGTTTCCTGTCTTCTGTTCTGTTGTGGTTGGTGATTATTGTAACGATTGTTGGTGTTGGTGTTATGGTAGTTGTTGTTGAAAGTTCTTCTATCTTCAAACTTTCGTTTGTGATCACTTGACACTTATACTAAAGTGTGCTTTGTTACCTGATCCATTAGCCTTTGGGCTATGTTAATGGCTTCCTCTAGAGTTTGAGGTTTAGAGGCGGTAACATTCCCTTCAATACTTCGAGGCAATCCCCCGATGAAAACTTCCATCATTTTCTCAGAATCTGGCACCATAGTGGGACATAAGGTTGCCAATTCCTGGAATCTTCTCACATATATCTTGAGATCATTCCCCTTAACAGTCAGATGGTAAAATTCATCTTCCATCTTCTGGACCTCAGTTCGGAGATAATACTTCTTTATCAAAAGCTTCTTGAATTCAATCCAAGTAATCTGGTAGGCTTCTTCTATCCCAATGGGTTGGGCAAAATAATTCCACTAAGATAGAGCTTCTTTAGTTAAAGTACCAGTGGCAAACTTCACCTTGCAGTCTTCGGTACAGTTGCTACGGGAAAACACTGATTCAGTTCTCTTGAACCAGCGGATGAGACCAACAGCGCCTTCCGTACCTTTGAAGTTGATAGGTTGGCAGCTCATGAACTCTTTGTAGCTACATTGTCTTGCTACAGGAGCTTCTCTTGGTCTGGTATTATCAGTATTTGCCATGTTAGCGGCTTGTGCTTCTAGAGCTGCGGAAACACTATCAGCAACTAGTTTCTTGATGGCAGCTTGAGTCATGGCTGGTGCTTCAGATGTTGACGTCCTTTTGGGAGGCATTCTATCAACATAAGATAACACGTAATAAGAATGATATCACAAGTCTTAAAATGCAATGCTTATTTTTAAACTTTAAGTATTTTTAACAATAGTGATATTGAAATCATAGATACTTATTTGATATGGGTTCTAACAAGTATCTGATTTATATGGTATGATTCATAATGATGAAAACGGAGATGATGATGCATATTAAAATTTCTCGTGTATCGTTATCTCTAGGGTTGGATATAGGATGAATGATATAAATCGGTAATATAAAACAATGAAGTGTAACGGGATCACCATTGTATTATATCATAAACAACTTGCCTTTGTACTGTACATGGTCAAAATTTGAAAAGTGTTGTTATTTATACCACACATCCCGTGGCTAGGTTCTAACGAAAGCTATAACTAGTATCTAATCTAGTAGTCCGATGGTCCTTCCTGGCTGTTCTTGAGTTCATTGATTGCAGCTAGAAGACTTTCCTTATCTGCCTAGTGACGAACCTGGATCTCTTTGATAATTTGTTCTAGATCAGCAATCCTGAAGCGAGCCAGAGCAATCTTGCTGTTATTTCCCAATTGCTTTATCTGAAGTTTAGTAATTTATGCACGAGCCTTTTGGAGTTCAGTTTCCAAATTGTCAAAATCTTGTTGATGATCACCCGACCTTTTCCAAGACCTTCTATGTTGTCTTATATGTGTTCAATGCGGTCGAGCGAGAGTTCATCTAGGTGATTTAGAATTTCCTCAATTTGTTCCTCGTGACGTTCCACACTCGTCTTACGAGAACTTTCTCCCATCTCAAATTCTTGAGGTAAGGTAGGAGTAGAGGAGGATGATCGGTCACGACCTCGTTTCTTAGGTGGCAATAATTTCTCAGGAAGAAAGAATTCTTGAGGATTAAACATTGAAGATGGAGGCACAATAGTTGGCGGTGGAATAGGTGATTCTTTAGCATAGTATGCTTGCATGACCAAATGAGTTATTTGAAGAGCTAGAATAAGTTTTTCCTGGTGAAACTGGGACATAGTCCAGAGAAGCCGAGATAAAGTCTGGAAAGTTAGAGGAAAAGACATCCTCAATACCGGAAGTAAGATGGTTGGGAGACGACATCACTCTGTTAACAACCCAGTGGTAAATAACATAAATTATTTATATAATAGTATAATAGTTATGTATCTTTTTATACTTTTCGGGAGATATAGTGGCACGGAGGACTTTCTTGGCTGGAAAAAGAAAAGTAGTTATAGTTAAGGTTTCGACCTTGTTCTCTATAACCGTTGGCTCTTGATACCAATCTATAACACCCCTATTTTTACAAATATAGCAGCGGAAGCTAATCTGGGGTATTATTTCATAGTACAACAGTCATAATCATAGAAAACGAATCGTAAAGAGACGGTTTTTGGAAAATTTAGTTATCATTCATTTATTCATCAGAGTTTTTACAAAAGAGAGGTCCCAACATCTAGAAACATAAAAGTTAGAATGATAACAGTTTAGCCATCTTCAAGTACGCGCCACTTCGTGCCATAAGTTGCTCAATTTCCTGAGATAAACATGCTAGAAAAATCAACACAATGGTTGAGTGAAATTCATAGGTTTATAGTAAACAGTTTGAATATAAGTTATCAGAAATAGTGGGTTACGTTGTTATTCACCCATAAGTGTAATAATTGCAATGATACAATTATTATTATGCTCTAAGCTCATGACACCGAAGCCTTGAGATAAGTCATCACAAGTAGTTGCCCCAACGGGTGCCTTTGCCTAACACCCGCATAGTTATTCAAATGATGTGCGTTTGGTTACCAAAAAGTATAGGTACACCAACGGGGTAGTTCAGTCCCAAATAGATCTATTCACAGCATTCGCGCTTACCCTGACGAGTAATTAACGGTTCATGATAATGGGGACTTAATGGCAAAATTATTTACTTAGGAAATAATATATCAGGATAGCATACAGTTAGAGAAATACTTGTATTCATGGTTTAAGCATGTATCCCCCTCGCGGGTTTATAAAACATTTCAAAGAGTTAAAATGCGAGGCTATGAACTCACCTTAAAAGGGAAATCTGATTGATGGCAAAAGTATATCAAGTGAAAGTAACGGCTTTCATCACACAACCTGGGGTAATATGTCAAGTCTTAGTTTGATTGTTTATGTTTCAAAACTTTACGAAGTTTAACATACATATTTGATTTATCAAGTTATGGAATATTGTATCACTGTTCGGGCTATCATAATTCAGAGGTCATGTAGTATCGTTTGAGGAGCCATGGCACTTTAAATCGTAAACCCAGCAAACTCGTCAAAACGTATACTTAAATGAAACCCCTCACATGAAATTCCCTAGTAACGTGATACGATATGATTTTAAGTTTCTTCAAAAGCTAGTCGATGATAAGTTACGTTAAATATATAACGTAATTATTTTATAATGCGTCGTTAATAACGACAAATGTGTCGGGTTTTAACAAAATAAGGTCTCATATAAATATTTTTATAATTTGTATAAAAATACATCATTTATACCTTTAAGTTTGCAAAATAGCATAATATACCCTTGTTTTATAAACTTTTACAAGTTTAGTCCTTTATACATAAAGTATATATAATTTAAACCTTTAACTTTGAAACTTGGCAAGATAGGTCCTTATAGTTATAACTTTAGTAAAATGACATTTTCAGCCCCTTTAGTTATAAATTTCAGAAAGTTACGATATATACCCCTTTGCATGAAAACATTTGCAAAACAAGTCCAAAAAGCCATGCAAGGTTATTTTAAGGTTCCAAATGATATTTTCAGGTTATAGCTTATTAGAATAAGCTAAAATAAGATGTTTTAACATAACAAAAGTGTAGAAAAATGATTCGTTAGCCAGAAAATTAAAACAAGTCATTTTTAGGGTTTTAATAAAAAACACAAGGGTTTGAGGATTCAAGGCTTCAAACAAGAGTTTATATATGATATTAAGAGTATTATGAACATTCTAATACATATTATATGCTTATTGAACACGATTTAAGCTTACTTGAGCTAGAATGGGTCAAAATGGGGTTTTTGGGTTTGTACGCCTAGTAATGACTTCAAGGGTTCCTTTCTCTTGATCCTTGGCTACAATTATGATCTTAGGAACTTCACTTGATCTTCTACTACTGCTAGTGAATGTCTACAACTACATTTGAGTGTGTGTGTTTGAGTTTGAAGTGTGGTTTGAATGAATGTGTATGTATGCGTATTTATAGTGCTCGAACACACTTAGGGCCCAAGTTTCCTTGGTGTGGTGGCCAAGGGTCATAGATAAATGACTAATAATAGCTAGGGATGAGTATTGAGGCCTATGGGGGTGTAGATATGAATGGTGGAGGGTGTTGGAGGTCAAGGCTAACCACAAGGTGACAAGGAGGTGATTTGTTTTCTTTCGTCACACAACCTGGGGGTAATATGTCAAGTCTTAGTTTGATTGTTTATGTTTTAAAAATTACGGAGTTTAACATACATATTTGATTTTATCATGTTTTGGTTTATTGTATCATGTTGGCTATCATAATTCAGAGGTCATGTAGTTTCGTTTGAGGAGCCATGTCACTTTAAATCGTAAACCCAGCAAACTCGTCAAAACGTATACTTAAATGAAACCCCTCACATGAAATTCCCTAGTAATGTGATACAATATGATTTTAAGTTTTTCAAAGCTTGACGATGATAATGTACGTTAATATATCAACGTTATTATTTTGTTACTGCGTCGATCGATGCATTCAATAAAGAAAAAAAATGTGTGGGTTTTAACCAAAATCAATGACTATATATTTTTTTTATAATTTGTATAAAAATATATCATTTATACCTTTAAGTTTTGCAAAATAGCATAATATACCCTTGTTTTATAAACTTTTACAAGTTTAGTCCTTTATACATAAAGTATATATAATTTAAACCTATAACTTTGAAACTTGGCAAGATAGTCCTTATAGTTATACTTTTGAAAAATAACAATTTATCATAACTTTAGTTATAAAATCTTTCAAAAAGTTACGATTATATACCCCTTTGCATGTAAAACATTTGCAAAACAGTCCACAAATAGCAATGAAAGGTTATTTTAAGGTTCCAATGATCTTTGCAGGTTATAGCTTATTAGAATTAACTCTAAAATAGATGTTCTAACGTATCATATCTTTATACAAGTGGTTGATTGATATGGTAATATGTTGATTATTCGGTCAATGGTTAAAGAAGACGAAAGCAATGCTTGGTTTGAAAAGTACCTAGCTGAGACTTAAGTTGGTCATACGTTTTAAGAATCAACATAGGTACCAATTCGGTCTTTTATAGACCATCTGTTGTTATAAAGGATGTATTCGAAGGGGGTGGGTGGTGTCAAAAATGGCGCCTAAAATTAAAAAATCAAAATTTTAAAATTCAATGCGTACGAGTAGTGTGCAAGTTACTTCTAACATTTAATATGTCCTCTACATTCTTCTCTTTTTCACATCTCAATAAATATAAATGACAAATGACTTTTCTACTTTATAAGAGTAGTGGTGTGTGATGAAAGACTATCTAAAAGAATAAAACTTTTGATCTTTTATAGTTTACTTTGTCAGAGAGCCGATGAAGTAAAAAGATGGTAGGTGAAAGAATACTAACTTTACAATTAGTTGGGTGAGGAGTTTACCATTTCATAACTCATCATAATACAAATTGTTTTAGTAGCTAGTTCATCAAAGGCATGTTCTCTTTAAGTACCTAAACTTTATTTTACATTTATACATTTAGCATTTTGAATGGAGAAAAAAAAACATTGGACTTCTCATTGTGGTCATTCAGCCCACCTATAATATAATTGGACAAGGTGTTCTGCTCCCTCGAGCAGGTGGCTATAACCTCACCGCCTATTGTAACTCTAATTGGCTTGGATGCCTTTACACATGACGATCCAAAACCGGATATATTTTTCTTTAGGTGGCACTCCCATCTCTTGGAAAACCAAGAAACAGTCTGTCGTTTCCCGTTCCTCTGCTGAGGCAGAATATCGTTCGATAGCTTCCATTGTTAGCAAAGTTGTATGGGTCCGATGGCTTCTGCAAGAACTCAACATTGCTTCCGCTGGCCAACTCCATTATTCTGTGACAATCATGTTGCACATCACATTGCAAACAACCCTGTTTTCCATGAACGAACGAAACATGTTGAAATTGATTGTTTTTTTGTTCGTAAACGAGTTGATTCCAAAGAAGTTCGAACTTTTCCAATTTACTCCAAAATGGATATCGCTGATCTTCTTACCAAAGGATTGGGCACTCTACAGCTTTGGTTCCTACTTGACAAGTTGGGATCTCGAGATCTCCATGCTCCAACTTGAGGGGGGTATTGGAATATAATTATTTCCTTGGCTTGTGCCTTAAGTTTAGAGTATTCCATGTTTAGCTGGAATTCCATTCATATTTAGCTAATTTACATTCTTGTATATATTGGGATGTCGATCAGCTCAATTATAATGAAAAATAACAACAACAAAAGCTGTGAAGCTATCAATTTCTATAGTACTGTAATTTAATCATAATCCCTATTCGCATACATTAAACCATTTAGTCTATACTTTTTGGATAAGATGTTGACTACTAGAAAGTTTTACCCTTTTCTACGGATTTTGCCCATCAAATTAGATAAAAATATTCTAAATACGCCCTAGGTAGGATGTCTCCCGTTAATGGCTACTAGACTAAGTTTACAGGTTAAACGGGCTTGCAGTTTGACCCATTTAAACCGTATAATAAAATATAATATTTTTTAAATAAAAAGAATCTTAAACGGGTCGGCATGTCGACCCGTTTAATTTATTCTCTAACATGTTTAATAAACGGGTTAGATAAATCGACCCAAACTTGACCCGAATCTATTTAAACTCAACCCAATCCTGTTAATTTTCGTGTCGATTTGAGGACATGTTTTGTGTCGGGTTTAAAATCGTCGCCCCTCTTAAACTTCATTGTTATAATAATTAGGGCCATTGGACTGGGCTATGAATCAGGCCCAATGGTGGATAGTTGTTGTAACAGAGCCCATCTAATCTACTAGTACTTTTTTTTTGAACATGTACTTGACTATCGAAACACCTTCCAACAAAACACTTATTTCCTGCTGATTTTGGTACGTGTCATCATCTGCTTATTTTTTTCTTCTTCATCAATTTATTTAGTTTCATGTTTATTATTATTATCATCTCATCAACCCGTTTGATGAAATGACAACTTTCCTTGTTTCTGGTTTTATTATCTAATGACACACACACCAGGTGTTCGATGAAATGCCCCAGTTAAATTGTTACTTATATTCTACTAATTGTTTTAAGGAGTATTTGTTTGGTAAACTGATTCATATTAGGTGGTACTTAAGATTACTTGTTAATCCCCTTATGAAATCGAGATAATCATTTGTAAGCGTATGCCATTGCTAGTGGTTACCCTTCATTTTTCTATTCCTCGTATTTGTACACAATATGACATTAGAATCGTAATGACTTTTGTCTTCTTAGTATAATTATCATTATTAGAATATAATTCAGTTTTCCGCAACTGCTGACCTGTTGTCGCTAAAGATAACAGTTGCACGTTCTTGTCATCTTGTGTCTGATTCAAGTCTTCCAACACTCTCCTTAACCACACAGCTTGGCAGGCTGCTGTTGCTGCAGAGATAAGGCGACAATAGCTTGTTTCTTCGACGCCCAAGTGACTACTCCTGAACCAAACATAAAACAGTTTCCGCTTGTACTCTTCATGTCATCTTTTGCCCCGGCCCAATCACTATCGCAATAGCCTACCAGTTCAAACTTTTCTTTTCTTACATACCAAATCCCGTACGTTGTTGTACCAGCAATATACCTAAGAATTCTCTTTGTTGCTCCATAGTGTTGTTTACTTGGACAATGCATAAACCTTGATACAAGACCAACTGCATATGCCAAGTCTGGTCGCGTGTGAGTGAGATATATTACTTCTGAACTTCCTTGCATCTGCCATCCCTGTACCATCATCAATCACCCTTTCGTATTAAATTGCTTCAGAATATCTCGAGCGTACTTCTCTTGAGATACAAAAATGCCATTTTTCGTCTGTTTGACTTCAAGACCATGAAAGAAATTTGATTCCCCCAAGTCTGTCATTTCAAACTAATTCATCATAGCTTCTTTGAATCTTAAGATGAGTTGTATAGATGAGCTTGTGTGGATCATATCATCCACATACAAGCTAACAAACATAATATCTTCAGCTCCCTCTCGTTTCACATATAACGTTGTGAGCTTGTGTGGATCATATCATCATAGCTTCTTTGAATCTTAAGATGAGTTGTATAGATGAGCTTGTGTGGATCATATCATCCACATACTATTGCAGATTCTGCATTTGTTGGATCACCAGCAAACATGGCAAAATCACAACTTTTTCCTTCTACCACATTTACTTCTTCTCAATTGCAATCACTTTCTGTATCTTCTTCTGAGGATTCTGAGGAGCTGCTGCTACTTTGAGTAGTTATTGATTGAGAGGTATCACCACGGGTATTAACTTGTGAAATACCACTTGGAGTGACATTGGATTCTAATGAGCAGGTTGTATTTGGTTGTTCTTCAGTTATTCCTTCTTTTTGGACCTCAAGATTTACGCTTGAACCAAGCCCCATCATGTTCTTATCCCATACTTCCTGCTCATTAAATTGCACATCTCTACTAATAATAATTGTTTTTTTAACTTGATCAAAAAGTCTGTATGCCTTGGAACAAGTAGAATACCCTACAAATATGCTCCCACCACATGGAATTAAAGCATAACGTGTGCAACCAAATATGCGTAAATGACTTACGGACGGTTTAGATTCTTGCCATGCCTCAAAAGATGTGATATTCCATACAGCTTTTGTGTGAGATATGCTGGTAAGATACACTGTTGTTGCTACAGTTTCGGCCCAAAATGCATCTTCTACGTTTTTAGCTTTGAGCATACCCCCTTGGAGTTCGGGTTTTGTCCAATTTAGTCCCTCGGTTTATATTTGTGAAGTATTAAACGCATTCTTCGTGTATTAACGTGTGTGCCCCCAATAGGCTCACATTCGTAACGAATTCGTTCTAGTCCGACTACCATAACCCAACACTTAATACCTTTAACTTTCTATTGCTTTGATTCTCTGCCAAGGCTTTAAACTTCTTGAAGAATCCAAAAGCTTCTGATTTGTACGTTAGAAATTAAACCCAAACACATTCTAGAGTAGTCATCAATGAAAAGCAAGAAGTACTTACTACCTGCATAAGAGTCGGTTTTCATTGGACCGTATATATCAGCATGAACCAATTCTTGCTTGTTTCCCTAGAGCAAATCCTTCACATGTATGCTCTCGTTCCTTAATGACCGGCAACCCTTTTACCATCTCCTTATTGACAAGTAACTACAGTCCTTTAATATACAAATGACCATGCCACTAATAACCCTTACAGTTGGAACCCATGGATCCCTAGGAAGGTAAATATATGTGTCTAGAGGGCGGCGTGTGATAAGCTTCCAACTCGTGCTAATCTTATTCGAAGAGGGGTCCCCTTAGTGTCCTCTCTGTGTCCTTTCTGTGGCATTGAGGAAGAGGGTATCGAGCACAATATCATCATGTGTTCTCGTGTCTCTCAAATTTGGAGGAAAATATGGGGTTGGTGGAATTTGGATTTTCCCATGGTCTTTCCCTCGTTTTCTATTGGTAACTTGGCTTCGGGTTCTATTGCTACTCATGGCTGTCCTAGAAGCAAGAAAATCTTAGATGGCGTCTTGTGTTGTACGATATGGTGCATTTGGAAATGGCGAAACAAGGTCGTCAATGCGAACCCAAGTGAGGTCCCTAAAATTTTAGAAAATGACGTGTTCCCTGCCATTCAAAGAGTCTCAAAATCATGGATCTCGGCTCGCTTCAAGTCAAATGATGTCAATTGGAACTGTTGGATTCAATGTCCTTTTGACATCCTTTCTTGTAATTAGCTGTCTTTTTTTGTTTCGTTTTTTGCTTGGGTGCCTTCTGTGGCGTTGTGGTTTGGCCTGTTGGCCTTTCTTTCTTCGTGTTTGTATATTCACCTTTAGTGCTCACTTCTTGTTGTGTTAATAAAATTCCAGCTTTTAAAAAAAAACATACAAATGACCATATCGTTGGTGCCATACATCAGTACTCTCTTCTTTGCTGCTTATGAGTCCATAAATATTATCACATGAGAAATCTACGGGAAACATTCTGTTTTCAGTCATTGAGGACTTTACCATCACCTCACCATCCTTTATAACCGTGCATGTTTTGTTTTTGCTATTGAAGAAGACATCAAAACCACGATCCATAAGTTGTCCTACACTTAGTAAGTTATGTGCCAAACCTAGAGCGTAGTGCACATCTGGAATGAACCTTTCCCTTCCTTATAGTGTGACAACCACATTTCCATTCCCTTCGACTTGGACTTGTTTATCATCTCCTAATCGAACTTGTGATTATATAGTTTCATCAACGTTCTTAAATTTCTCTTGATCTCCCGTCATATGATTAGAACACGCGCTATCAAGATACCAAACATCTTTTGACATAACTTGAGGATTTAGATAAGTCATGAAAAGATAGTCTTCATCTTGTCGTTGCTGCATTTTGTGCGCGCGTATCTTTACTCCAACAATCATTGCATTGAATATTGCTTTCCTCTTCCTCTAAAACCACCTTGTCCTCTACTACGATTATATGAGAACTTTGCTTGTTCCCCTGAACATGAAAAGCATGTTTTTCTTCTTTGACCACATTTCTGTTAATTCTGGCTTCATGTGTTTGCAACGATCCCATGAGCTCATCAACAGAGTACGTAGAGAGATCTTTCGGTTCCTCTATGGCTGCAACAACATGATCAAACTTGGAAGACAAGCTCCTTAGAATCTTTGCAACCATGATCTCATCAGCCACTTTGTCCCCATATGCTCTCATTTGGCTAACAATGCCTCAGACTCGGGCAAGATATGTTTGTACAGTTTCATTGCTTTTCATGATTGCAGATTCAAAATCTCTTCTGAGAAACTGCAACTTTACTGTAATTACCTTGGCAGAACTTTGGTACTCTGTTTTGAGTGTATCACATGCCTCTTTCGCTGAATTTGCTGCTACAATTCTTGAGAGTATTGTCTCATCCACGGCTTGTTGGATGAAGAACAAGGCCTTTGTGTCTCTCTTCTGATTTTCTGATGTTGAATCTGCACATCCTTTGTCAACCAAATCCCACAGATTTTGAGATCTAAACAATGTTTTCATTTTGATGCTCCAAAATTCATAGGAATCTCCTTTAAAGACTGGTATTTGTGGTTGTGATACATTGACCGAAGAGTTACTTGTGGTCATCTTGTTGTTTGGGTATATTTTTGGTGTGATAGGACTTTAAGAGAGTAACAGAAGTTTAGGTTACAACCTAGCTCTTGATACCACAATGTAGGAAATTGACAGAGCAAGAAAGCACAAATTGGAATGAGTAAACTGCATACTTTATTGAACCAGTAGCTAGGCCTTTTATAGGCATTACATAAAACAGAAAACTCCTAAAAAGCAACAATATATCTGCTATCAACGTTCACAAGATAAGAGTAACAAATAACAAAGTCTTCCCATGATTCTAGCACTCAACTTTGAATTATTGACTTGACTTATTCCGTGATGACTTATTCTACAACAGCTGCTGCTGTTTCTAACATTTCATTTTTCGTTTTGAACGTCTAGTTGGTCATGGAAGGAGTAGATCGACTGAATGAGTTAAAGGATGAAATGTTGTTGTTGTTATTTAATGAACACACGCCAGGTGTTGGATGAAATGCTCCAATAGGTTGGTCATGGGGTGTTTGTTTAAAACTGATTACTACTGTATGCTTATGGATTTCTCAAATAACTAGCTTATTCAATTAAGACATATCAAAACAGAATACGCGCCCAAACAGGTTTAACAAACACCCCCTAATAATATTACTAACATTTAGGCACAACCTTAGAGCCCATGTATTTGATTTACCTATCGCGTCCGTAGTGGTTCGTTTTTTGTACAGAAGATGAGATTAGAGTCATGACTTTTATCCTCTTCTTATATTAGAATATAATTCAGTTTTTCCGTTTTGACCACCCATCTTGATATATTTGTAATTTTGAGCAGAACGTCTAGTTGGTCATATAACTATGGAAGGAGTAGATCGATTGAACGAGTTAAAGGATGAAATGTTAGTCAATAATATCATGTCTCGTCTGGACTGCACTACCAAAGAGGTGATCCAAACAACAGCTACTATCTCAAAACGATGGAAAAACCTCTGGACTTCACTTCCTCATCTCTTTTTCTCAAATGGTAATGACTTTAATGAGATAGTAGTTAAAGAAACTAATCTCCATGATTACATTTCTTTTATTGACAACACCCTAAATAAGTGTCCTACAAATCTTAACCTCAAAAAATTCAAACTTGATATCGATTACAGTAGTCTGGTTAATTCTGAGTTTAAATCACGAGCAAATAGTTGGATTCGTTATGCTATTCGTCGTAATGTTGAAGAGGTTGATTTATGGTTATTTGATGTGGGAATAGTCCAAGACTTTACCTTTGAAGATGAGCTGTTTTTCAACACTTCTTGTATCACTCGTATGACACTGTCCTTTTGTCGGTTTAATCCTCCTAATGGTGCGATTAGTTGGGAAAGACTTGAGTCTTTGTGTTTATCTTGTGTGATTCTGGACGATAATATGATTGGAAAGATAATATCCGGAAGTCCTTGCTTGGAATCTATGGAGTTGAAAGATTGCCATGGTTATAGGCGGATTGATGTTACTTCAAAGAGTGTTAAGAAGCTAGTGTTGTTTGAATACTACTGCGGTGTTGAATCTGAGGAGGATATTATAGATTGTATCAAAATCAATGCTCCTTACATATCGTCACTAACTATAAAAGGTGAGTTGTTTTTGCGGGAGCTTGTGTTGCTTAATGTGTCATCTTTATTGGAAGTCTACTTAAAATATTCGATCAGTTATAAAGAGTTTGTGATATTCGCTGAAGAAATATTTAGAGGACTCTTAAAAAGCCTTGGCCATGTCGAAAATATTACATTTGGGGATCACTGTTTGGAGGTAATATTACTTATGAATGTCTTTTTTTCATACACTCCGGTTTGTTTTTTGTGTGTAAAATTATACACGTTGCAATGTTCTAATAATGTTCACTTTTACATTGATAGCTTCTCTCTCGTTTGAAAGCTGGTAGTGATACGTCTAATGATGATCGAGATGAAAATGGAGATCGAGGGGAACAAATTGCTTCGAGTGATTAAGTGTTAGTTGTTAGTTTAAAACCTGGTGTGGTGACAATGGATAGTTGATGCTTACTAAGAAGTTGTTGACACTCCATCGAGCATCTCCAATAGCCGAAATAGAACTCTGCTTTTTGTGTATTTTTCAAATTTTTGTTAACTGGCTAATCTTGTAGTTTGTGAAATGAGTCGATGACAAAATGAAATGTAGTAATTGATTGCATCGTGAGTTTTTGTTAGTTTTCTAGTTATACACATTGTTGACATCTTAAAATAACATCAGGTAAGTGTGCCTTTTTATATTGCGCCTTATTACAAGTAGCTTAAAAGGGCTAACTCTGCCCCACCTCACCTCTGTGCTCTTGAGAAAATGAATTACGATGTAGCATCTCAGCATTATGTGTGCTATACCAAATCATCTGTATGGTTAGTTATACATATGATTGTCACCGAGTTAAGCACATCGGGTCATTTGTTGTAATTGCAAGACTCTTACAAGAAAACAAACTTCATGATTTTGGCAACGTTAAGAACAATGTCCACTGTGAATATCAGATAGGAATGTCCACTACGAATATCGGATAGGTCTGATTATAGATGAGTTTTTACACAAGAGATTGCTGGTAAGCATTCGGTTCCACTATGAATATCGCATAGGTGTACGTGAACCCCCTTATTTCATGGACTTCGTTCGCTCAGTAATTTCTAGCCATTGGTGTTCTGTTATTTGTAGTAAGAGTTGGTGTTCTTCTGGGGTTAATCCCTCTCGACAAAAGACTGAAGTTCACTTCAGAGATCCAAGATCATCAAGTTACAGTCATGGTAAGAGAAGTTTAAGTTGTGGTTTCTTATGAATTTTCATGCTAATGCTGTGATTTTCCTTTGTATGTGTGTTTTTCAGAGTAAATGATGGCTGGTGGAGCAAAAATTACTTCATTTCGTCGATGCATTTCATCAATATGTTATGGACAGAGTAATAACCTTATTATACATACATGATTTTTATATGGTATAAAAATACCACAGCGCATGCCGTGAGTTATGTGAAGGTATGTCAGCAGCTGGATCTTTTGATGAAGTGATTGAAGGGCACGAGGCCTACTTGCTGTCAAGTCAGCTTCAATGCTTTTTAGTTCCAAATAAGCTCGTCAGTAAATTTTTCTTTTTAACTGGCTTTGTTTCTGTACAATGGGAAGCATGACTTTAAGAAGTCTTAATGCTGTGTGTGATATCCTCTATTATGATGTTCAGTGGGCATTAATTGCAAGCCGGATAAACAGTATACTTACTAGAGCTGGACTTGTATTCGGTTCAGCCGACATTATGCAGTGATGGAACAGTTTCCGAAAATAATACCAGGTGTGATAAAAGGAAGCAGATCGCATTAAGAAACAGTTTGATGATTGCATGGCCTTCCCCCTAAGGGTAGGGTATCTCGGGATGTGAATTGATTAGTTGTAGGGCAATAGTGAACACTTTTTCAACCTTTGGCCTTAGAAAAGAAATGGGAGGCAGATCAGATGTGTAAAACTATAGCAACATTTCTTTCAGAGATGAAGACTATAATATACTCTAGTATCATCAACTCAGCTCTTCAAAATAGACGAATTTCTCAAACCTGCCCATTTTGAGCTTGTTACTACTCACTTTGTCCCTCAAAGTGTCTTGATTTTAACCAAACAAAAAATTTATTTATTTTGAGTTACTAGTTACATGTACAAGTTTTCTGCAACTAGAAAATAAGAATAACATTTTAAAACTCAAACGTAAATATTAATCGTGGATAGCTTAGTGAGCCTAAAACCTATGAGTTAGACCATCACTCAAATGAGTGCAAGTGTAGCTTATATAAGTACCGACCCAAGCTGGGCCCAAAGATGTATAAACTTTTGCAATAGATGGTAATAAAAAGGTAAATATAAAAACAGCATTCATAAAGTTGAATACAAAACACGAATGACTTTAAACTGTCTCAAAAGCACAACAAAAGGATCCAGCTTTTACTTATTCTCTCGATCTAAATAAGCTTATGCAAACAGGCTTTAAAGCAAAAAATATAAAGGCATGAAGAAACGGTGCTCAATATTGCGACCTCTAAAATCACTCAAAAATCAATACCCAAAACATCATCATAAAATGTTTTATCAATTATGTAGTTGTTTATATCTATTATAGTTGGTTTTAAGAAAAATCTTTCTGGAAAGACACAAAACTCGCCGGAAATAACCAAAACTTGTCGAAAATGGCATTCCGATTAATCCGCTTAACCAATTATAAACTACAAGGAGGGTCGGTGCCCTGCCGTCTACAATCACGATTTTGCTTAACTAAAAAATACTTCTATTCTTAGGAAAAAAACTATAATTAACATGCAACTACAAATATGTCGGTTTTCTTATGAACTTTGATCAACCATTAGGACTTAAACTAGTGGGTCTTACGGTGTATGGGTCCACGATGAAATTTTGCTTCATATTAATAATTTTTCTTACAAAACACTCCAAATTCTCAAAATAAGCATCGGGGTACTATGCATTGTGTTTGTAGTTATTGCTTAGTTCTGAATATGGTGATGTGAATTAGTTATAATCTGGTATTTAATAAACTCATCATCGTACCAAAGTCGTTCACTTTTATTATTATTATTTTTCCTGATACTGCATGGGATAGTGCAGTTTGGTAGTAAACAAGCAGGATGACAAAAGTGATAAAACTAAACACACATTAATATGACATAAAGTATAAAGTAAATATTTTCTCTATTTAAATGATGTTTTTTTTATCTGATATGACCACATATGCCTTTTAGCAGCTTCATTATAGACTTCGAAAAAGAAGGAATTAATTTATGTGGAGCATACTACACTTGGAATAAAGATCATGGAATATATTTGAAAGTCCCAAATTAAGTCGTTCAATGACTCTCATGTCTTTGCAATTTGTAATTATTAAATGTAAAGCCAAATTAAAAGGGGCCAAGATGTATAATTAAAACATTCATAAGTAAACAAGCTAGAATACGTGATAATAAGACTCTATATACGCATATAGTTTGAGATATGTTTTTTGATCGAATCTAGCTACAATGTTGAATTAGTATGTTATTGATTACAACAAACTAATAATATAACTACTACAGGAACGGCTCATTAGTTTTGCCAACATAGGTTGGATTTCATTTTAGGGCTTCACACAATAATTTTTCAAGATCGTTTTACATCCGGCTTCTGGTTGATTTTATTGTTATTGAAAATTCTGTGTCGCGTTAAACAATATTTTGTTAACAAATTATCGCAAAAAAAGTTTAGTGTCACATGCAAATTTAGCTCGGGATTCATTTTTAGACCCAATAGCGACATTTCCCCTGAGGACCGCCTCTTAGGCAATGTTAGGTTGTGCCGATTTTACCACAAATTATACATGCTTTGGCTTTTGACTAAATGCTCTTCAAGTATTCAATTTGAAAATTGGAATGACATACGAAACTGTGTGATGCGTCTATCTTACTAAAATTTAACTTACTTCTAGATCTACACCACGTGAAAGAAAGCGCCACGATATCATCAAATAACCGAGCTTTAGACGGAAAGAGACCAAATATCGATTTATTACGGAAGTTCCAAACCGACCACCAAGTGATGTAAAAAACGCCTTCCAGAAGCAACTTCAGCTTGGAAGAGAGCCGAAGACTAGAGAACCACACCCACCAATCGTCATAAGAGGATAAATTTAATAGATTAACATCCCACCATCTCGATATACTCTTATACAAATCTTTCATCATGGGACAAGAGAAAAAAAATATGATTTGTAGACTCAACCGCCAAATTACAAGATGGGCATAAAATAGATTCGATGTCCATACCTCTACGAGAAAGATTAAGCCACGTTGGGAGGTTGTTAAGCTTGACTCTCCAAGAAAGAATATTAACCTTTAGCGATACATACTTACACCAATGCGTAAAATAGGGACTACCTATGTAATTAAAATCGAATAGGGACGAAACATGTAATCTAGGCAAACCACATGGACGAAACATGTAATTTATCCTCAACAAAAATACCAATAATATTTATTGGGTTCCACAAAATACCCATAAAAAAATACTCATTCCCTCAAAAAAATACAAGAAAACCAAAATGCGGACGAATGGCGCGTGTGGCCGGTTTGCTATGACGGACGAATGGTGCGGTTTTGGTGCTTTTGGCGAACGAATGCTTTAGCTCACCCAGCTCTCTTAGGAGACTTGTAAGTCTTAAAAACTTGTTTTAATTAGACATCTTTTTCAATCTTGTGATACTTTTCGATGAGATAGGAAACTTGTGTGGAACACATAAAACCTGAATAAATTATTCCACATTAGACGTCCAAATATTTTTCAATTTTGAAAATTTGTATTTATAAGATTTTTTTCCCATCTTGTGATATTTTTTTGTCATATCCTAAATTGTTAAACCTAGAGTTGAGTTATTCTACAAACTCTTATTTCTTACAAACTGAGAGACTCATCTTAGCCATCCAAAACCTTTGATCTAACGTCTTGGATTAAACATCAAAAGAAAACATAAAGGGGCCAAAACTGTAATTTGCCTCAGAACTTTTTAACTAAAAACTTTCTTTACCCTTATTTTTCGAAAATAATATATCTCAAAAGTCAAAACCGTTAATCGTAAGACGAAACAAATTACGCAAATAAGACAATCATTTAATTATCTTTTAATAGAGAGACACTTTTATATACTTTCGACAAACTTTTGTTTTTGTTTTTTGAGGGGTTTTCGGTACAAGAGTTTACAAGATATATCACATGTGATATAACACTAATCTATAAGTTAGAACACTCAACATGTTGTTGTCAAATTGACATAAGTATTTGTGTAGAACTACAAATGATTCATCGGTTTTGCGTTTGAAAATTCAAATTCCTTAGCTTTACAACTATATATCACACATAATATTTGAACTTTCAAATCATTAAAGTTTATTCATAAAAGTTGAAGAAAACATATGAATTTTTTTATATATCACAAGTGATCGAAATATTAGAATCGCACCATTGTCCAATGAAGACCACATCGTCAGCATAAAAAAGATGAGAAAGCTGCAGAGAATTATCTAAAACGACACCTTTGTAGAGACCCGCGTTAACAACCTTTTGAAAGGACAAATGAAGGCTTTCCATGACAAGAATAAACAAGAAAGGCGATAAGGGATCTCCCATGAAACGAGTTTGAATGTCAAGTTTTTTTCTTCTATTTTCACCAATTTCTATGAATAAACTGTATTTATTTAGAGGTTCAAATATTATGTGTGATATATGGTTAGAATGCTAACAATGTGTATTTTTCAATGCAAAAAATGGTGGATCTTTTGGAGTTCCTTACAAATACTTATGCATATTTTACGACAACATCTTGAGTGTTCGAACTTACTCATTAGTGTTATATCACATGTGATACATCAAGTAAGTTTGACTTTTAAAAAAATCATATATTTTTTTCGACTTTTATGAATAAAATGTATTGATTTGGAGGGTTCAAAAATTATGTTCGATATACAGTTGCAAACCTAACGATGTGTATTTTTTAGTGTCAAACACGATGGATCATTTGGAGTTTTACACAAATACTTATGTCTATTTTACGACATCATGTTGAGTGCTCGAAGTTACAAATTAGTTTTATATCACATGTGATACATCAAGTGAGTTTGAATTTCAAATTAAAAAAATCTCTAACTTCTATGTGTAAACTGTATTTATATATAGGTTTAAAAATAATGTGTGCTATATGGTTGGAAAGCTAAAGATGTATATATTTGAATGTCAAAAACGATGAGTAATTTGGAGTTGTATACAAATACTTATGCTCATTTCATGATAGCATGTCGAGCTTTCAAACCTGCAGATAAGTGTTATATCACACATGATATATTAAGCAAGATATTGTACCAAAAGAACAAAAAAAAATTTGTCGAAAGTCTATGAAAATACCCATTAACAAGATGAGTGTATATAGAAGAATATTATGCATTTAATGCAAAACACATTTAATCAGTAAGGCTTTTATAAAATATTTGAGATCTGTCATGTCTTTTTAAAAAGCTTTCCAAAAAGCATTTGATGCAATGCTAAAAATCTTATCAAATTTTTTTTTTCAAAATAGTGATAAGTCTTTCACAACTTTATCAATTGTAGATGCTCTTAGTCCTTAATTAAACTTTTCTGTAGCTAAGGTCCCTAATTTTGACTAGATATACAAAATTGGGCTAGTTAACTTCGGTATACTTATTTATTTTTGAACATCTTTGGTATACTTATTGACTTTTCTTCTTTTATAGTGAAGATGAATGTTGTTTCTTCCACATTTTTTGAACTACATTATAATTCTTAAAAACAAAATTTTGTGTCGCGATAAAACAAAAAAAAATGTGTTTATCCATTTAAACCCAAATGCGTTTTGACTATAACCTATTTGACCTAGTTTTCAAGTGCTTGTTTGAACCCGAAACCATTTTTATTCTTTGCTCAACCGTTTCACTCAACTATTTTACCACTTCATTGTTAAATTTTTACTCCTAACCGACATGCTTCACTTTGTTAGATTTTGGGTGTGTGTGGATGGTAATAATCAATCAATCAATCCTGAT
The DNA here is from genome assembly GCA_026074375.1 of Tanacetum coccineum. NCBI lineage: Eukaryota > Viridiplantae > Streptophyta > Magnoliopsida > Asterales > Asteraceae > Tanacetum > Tanacetum coccineum. The sequence goes on from BQNB010007110.1 coordinate 27,330, forward strand.
ATATTTCCTGAATTATGTAGAGATCTCTTTTAGATTTAAGTATTTCGACCCCATATGTCGGATATCACCAAATCCTCAAAAATCAAAACAAGTAATATCTGAATCCCAAAAATCATTTAGATTTTAAGGCGCTTCCCCAAACCCCGTGGGGGGAGTCTTCCGCTCGATTGAACCTATCAACTCATTTGAATACTCACATAAATGAAAATGACTTAGAGATTGAATATGCACATAGTATATTACACATTACAAATATTCGAGAATCAGAGTATCCCATCGATTGAACCCATCAACTCGTCGAATACTCGAAGATAATATACACGTAAGAAAGCCAAATCCTAGTTGTTTGAAGCGGCAAAACTTCATGCTCACATAAGTCGTTCCTTTATTCTTGCACCTGCGGTGCAATTTTTGAAAGAACTACAAAAACTATTAAAAAGATAAACTTAAAAAAATATTAAGAAGATAAACGATATTTTGTAGGAATTGTCACAAAAAGGTTAGTTTCACAGGCAAAATTTAACTCGGGATTTATTTTTAGACCCAATGCAACCTTTCCACAAAGACCGCCTCTTAGGCAATGTTCGGTTGTGTGGTTTTTACCAACTTATACAGTTTTGACGCTTGACTAATTGCTACTACAAAGTCTCCACATTCGAAAATTAAAGCCATAGAAACCAACTGATGCTATATGTCCAACCAACTTAAAGTAGTTGGTCCCAAATTGGTTTCCTATTTTATTTGTTCGTTCAAAAATAAAAAAAATTAAATTTGTCCTAATTTGTGGAAAAAATGATGGAGAATTAAGGTCAACCATCCCAAATTATAAGTTAGGAGACTCGTAAGTCTTAAAAACTTGTATACATCAGACATTCTTTTCTATCTTGTGATATTTTTGGATGAGAGAGGAAATTTGTGTGGAGAACATAAAACTTGTATAAGATTAAAGATCATTGAGTAAAGGGAAAATTATATTTATGCCCTCCACCCAAAAGGTTTTTTTAGAACGGCAACTAACTATCTCTCTTTATATAAACCACGAATCTATCTCAGAATATCCTAAGCAGGACTTGAACCCACAACCATTTGGTTGGGGAGCTTCACACACACCTTGGGGTACCATTGAGACACAAGCCCTTTGGTATTGTTTCCCCCCCCCCCCCCAAAAAAAGGTGTTTTCCACAAATGCCCTAGACGACTTTCACATGAAATTGACACGTGTGCATGCAAGTAAGAGGGCGACCGTGGCGACTTGGGACAATAGAGACACTTGTCAAAATTTAGTGAAAGTCGCTCAGGTCGCTTTGGGGCATTTGGAGAAATGAAGATTTTTAGGGCATTTAACACAAACATCTTTTTCTAGGGGGTAAAAATAGAATTTTCCCTTGAATAAATTATCCCACACTAGACGTCCAAATACTCTTTGATACGAAATTAGATAGTTAATATCGGGATAACGGTTGCCTATATCGTGTTTATTGAAATGCTTGACTTGACTTGAGTTTTATGAAAGTTAAGTAAATATATGTATATAAGAGGGTAAAAGTGTATTCTAATCAAAGCTCTATAAGGCTCGCGAGCTTAACGAGCTGAGTATTTTGGATCTCAAACCTATACTCGAATAGCTCGAGTAATTTGAGGAATTGGGGAAGAACATGTTCTATGTATATGTAAAAATGATAGGTATAAAAAGGAGGGTATAAAATTTGTTTATATAGTGTACCATAATACCCTTATTAGCATAAAATATGCATTTAATCCCAATCATTAGATCTAACGAGGTTTGCAAACTCGCGCTTCGTGGCGGGGTGTTTGCGTACTATGTCGTTTTACGATTATTTGATACTTGTCGTGATACACTGAATAACGACTTGCTATGTATATACGTGAAAAATAGCTATGACCGGCTTAGTCAATCTTTAACGGACGAAATAAAAATATGTTAAAGCCCATTCTAAAAAAATAAAAAATAAACCAAGTTATGGCCGTTTGTTAGTTGTCGATATTGTCGTTGTTGTGATATTTTTGTTTAAGTTCGTGGAGATAAAATATATGTTTGGTATTCCGGATCGGGTTGCGTTAGTGGGCCGGGTTCAAAAAAGCGGCTAGTAACCGGGCCGGTCCAAACATACATGCCCAACGCCAGGCCCAACGTCAGGCACGAAAGTGAGGCCCAAAAACATGACCCATGTGCCTGCTAAATGTATAGTGTATATAATTAAATAATATGCACTAGAATTGTGGTGAAAATCTTTCCGTCTATAAAAGATGTTAATGATACAAATTGGTGTGTTATAGGTTTAATTGTTAAGGATACGACCCAAAAATATCACAAGATGGATATATATATATATAATATATATAATAAATACAAATTGCCGAAACATATTTGGACGCCTAATTTGGGATAATTTATTCAATGATCAGTCTTACAAGTTTAATGTGTTCCTCACAAATTTCCTATCTCATCCAAAAATATGACAAGATAGAAAATGATGCCTAACAAATACTACAAGTTTTGAAGACCTACGGGTCTTCTAAGTTCTAACGTCCAATTGTAGATCGTTAAATACAACTCTATATTATTTTTTTCCACAAAATAGGACAAGTTTATTTATTATAACTTTGAACAAACGTAAAGATAATTAACTCCTATAACTAGTGGCTCAACTGGATTGTCAATATTCGTTTACATAAGCAATTGAAGGTGTTCCTTGAAGGTATTTGTTACGTGATATGGTGGTTAATTTGGCGCTTCAGAAATCAATTGCTCTTTGAGATTTCTCATCCAAGGCGTGCTCTCTTATTTGATGATGTAGTTCAATTTTCTTATGCGTGGTGCTCTAGTTGATCTAAGTGTAATGTTAATTGGGTCACTTGGTTACAAAACCCTAACTTTGTTATCTTGTAATCTTTTCTAGCTTCTTGCTAGTGTTTTAATAAATATCTGCCGTTAAAAAAAAAATTGGGACCATCCACTTCAAGTTGGATGGACGTATAGCATCACTTTGAACAAACGTAAAGATAAGAAACCACTTTCAACAAACGTAAAAAATGGACGAAAACATAAAAAAACGGACGAAAACGTAAAAGAACGGTCGAAAACGTAAAAAAAGTACGAAAACGTAAAAAACGGATGAAAACGTAAAGAAGCGGAAAAAAACGTACGAAAACGTAAAAAACGGACGAAAACGTAAAGAAACGGACAAAAACGTAAAAAAAAAGACCAAAAAGTAAAAACGGGCGAAAACATAAAAAACGGACGAAAACGTAAAAACGCGGACGAAAACATAAAAAACGGACGAAAACCAGACGAAATCGTAAATAAACAGACGACGGCGTAAATAAACGGACGAAAACGGAAAAAACGGTCGTAAACGTAAAAAATGTACGAAAACGTAAAAAGAGACGAAATCGTAAAAACGGAAGAAAACGTCTGCAGACGTAAAAAACGTCAAAAAACTTATAAAAACAGAGGAAAGCGTATGAAAAGTTATAAAAACATATGAAAATATACAAATCAAAATTAATAATACGTGCTAGAAAGCTTGAACTTTACGTTTTCGTTCGTTTTTTTAAGTTTTCATCCGTTTTTTACATTCCCCTCTGTTTTTTACATTTTCATCGGGTTTTTATGATTTTGTCTGGTTTATTTATGATTTCCTTCGTTTTTTAAGTTTTCGCCCGCTTTTTACTTTTTCGCTCGTTTTTTTACGTTTTCTCCGTTTTTTACGTTTTCTCCTTTTTTTTTACGTTTTCTCCTTTTGTTTACGTTTTCGTCTGTTATTTTACGTTTTCGTCCGTTTATTTACGTTTTCGTACGTTTATTACGTTTCCGTACTTTTTTTACGTTTTCGTCTGTTTTTTACATTTTCGTCCGTTTTTGTTCGATTTTGTACGTTTTTGTCTGTTTTTTTACGTTTTCGCCCACTTTCTTACGCTTTCGTCTGTTTTCTTACGTTTTCGTCCGTTTACTTATGTTTTCGTCATTTCTAATACGTTTTCGTCCGTTTTGTTACTTTTACAGACGAAAACTTAAATAATCGGACAAAACGGACGAAAACGTAAAAAACGTGCGAAAACGGACGCAAATGTAGAAAACGGACGGAAACGTAAAAGACGGACGAAAATGTAAAAAGACGAACGAAAACGTAAAAAACGGGCGAAAACCTAAAAAACGGGCGAAAACGTACGAAAACGTTAAAAAACGAACGAAAACGTAAAAAAATGGACGAAAACATAAAAAAAGGGCGAAAACGTAAACGAACCGGCGAAAACGTAAAAAAAGGTACGAAAACAAAGGAAAACAGACAAAATCGTACGAAAATGGACGAAAACGTTTATTACGTTCGTACTTTTTTTACATTTTCGTCCCTTTTTTACATTTTTCATCCGTTTTCGTCCGATTTTGTACGTTTTCGTCTTGTTTTTTACGTTTTCGCCCACTTTTTTATGTTTCATCTGTTTTCTTACGTTTTGTCGTGTACTTACATTTCGGCATTTTTCAATCCGTTTGCGTCAGTTTTCTTACTTTTCAGACGAAAATATAAAACGGACAAACAGACAAAAACGTAAAAAAAGTGCGAAAAGGACGCAACGCAAAAAAACCGGACGAACACGTTAAAAAGCCGAACGAAACGTCCCCCCCCCCCCCCCCCCCCCCCCCCCCCCCCCCCCCCACCCTCCCCCCCCCCCCCCGCCTAAAAAAAAAAAAAAAAAAAAAAAAATAAAAAAAAAAAAAAAAATAAACCCACCAAAAACGAAAAAATAAAAAGAAAAAATACGGAGCGGAATCTAAAAAAAAACGGACGAAAAAATGAAAAAAACATAAGAAAACGTAAAGAATAATGGACAGAACCATAAAAAAACCCCGACGGAAAAGTAAAAAGAACTGGCGAAAACTTAAAAAAAGTATGAAAACGGACAAAATCGTACAAAAATGGATGAAAACGTAAAAAAATGTGTGAAATCGTAAAAAACAGACGAAAACAGACGTAAACGTACAAAAACGAACAAAATCATACAAAAATGTAAAAAACGGACGAAAACATAAAGAAACGGAAAAAACGTAAAATAACGTACAAAAACGGACAAAAACGTAAAAATCGAGCACAAAAACGGAACGAAAAGTGGGACGGAAACATAAAAATGGACGAAAAACTAGACGAAATAATAAAATAACAGCGACAACGTAAAAAAACGGCGAAAACGAAAAAATGGGTCGAAAACTGTAATAACAAATGTACGAAAACGTAATATTAAAAATGAGTCGAAATCGTAACCAAAAAAGGAAGAAAAACGATCCGGAAACGTACAAAAAACGTCAACAAACTTTTAAACGGACAATAACGTTTAAACGGAGGAAGTCGTAGGAAACTTATAAAAACGTATTGTTGGGAATTAGAGGCTTCTACAACTTAATACTGTCGGTTCAAGTTTGTACTGCTGCTGAAGATTAGAGAAAACAATCTAAGTCATTAGTACTATTAATGTAATAGTTAGTACTGCCAGCTATATTTGTTATGTATGCAGTACAAGTGTTAGTACTGTAGTTTATTGTATGTAGTTTTGTAGTTGCGTATGTTAGTATAAGTAGTTAGTACTGCTAAGTGATATGCATGAGCTTTTATTAGGATAGATAGCATTGAGTAGTATAGACGTTTTTGTAAGCCCATTAGGGTTTCCTTGGTGTATAAAAGGAACCCTACGACATAGATCTAGAAATAAGTTTTCCATCAGTTTTCCATCACAGTTTGCATAGCAATCATAGTTAGTATTCATAGCTATTTTGTAATCCAAATAGTATTCAATATATTGAAAGTTTAGTAAAGATCTTGTTTTACTGTTTCATTCTTCTTCTTAGTATTGCAAACTAGATTCCGCATAGTTTGTGATATTCTTAATCTTTGTTTCTACTATAGTTGTCTTGGATCTATCCAATACAACTAAGCTTTAACAAGCTAAGTAAGATCTGTCAAGAAGGGATCAACAAGTGGTATTAGAGCTTGTTAAGAAACTTTGGAAAAGAAGAACACTATATCTACACAAGATCTCATTGTCAAAGAGAAGATGGAATCACAGTCAGAATCTATCCAAACAGTATCTGCACTAAAACTCCCTATGCTCAAAACAGGAGACTATGATCTATGGAGCATGAGAATAGAGCAATATCTCACTCACACTGATCTTGCTCTTTGGGAGGTTATTGTGAATGGTGATGCACCTGCAGCAATTGCATCATCTAGTGATGGTGCTGAAGGTCATATTCCTCCTAAAACTGCTGAACAAAAGCTAGTAAGGAAAAATAAATTGCAAGCAAAAAGCACTTTGTTGTTGGCTATTCTTGATGAGCACCTATTAAAGTTTCATGGAATCAGGGATGCAAAGACCTTATAGGAAGCAATCAAGACCAGGTTTCGAGGCAACAAAGAATCAAAGAAAATGCAGAAGACCATTCTGAAGAAACAATATGAGAATTTTGTTGCATCAAGATCTGAAGGTTTAGATAAAACCTATGATAGGTTTTAGAAACTCATCAGCCAATTATAAATTAATGGAGAAGTTATCTCTCAGGAAGATGCAAATCTGAAGTTTCTGAGAAGTCTACCATCAGCTTGGAACACTCATACCTTGATCATGCGAAACAAATCTGATCTAGACACATTGAGTATGGATGATTTGTACAACAATTTGAAGGTGTATGAAACTGAGATTAAAAGCCAATCAAACTCAAGCTCAAACTCTCATAATGTGGCTTTTGTATCTTCAGATAACACTAGCAGTACTAATGAAGCAGTTAGTACTGCTCATGAAGTTTGTGCTGCTAGTTCACATGGACAAACTTCTGCCTCAACATATGTTGATGATGTCATGTTTTCCTTCTTTGCTAATCAATCTAATAGTCTACAATTGGACAATGAAGATCTGGAGCAAATTGATACTGATGATCTTGAAGAGATGGATCTCAAATGGCAGGTGGCCATGCTTACCATGAGGGTGAAAAGATTCATAAAGAAGACAAGAAGGAATCTGAACTTTAATGGCAAAGAAACTGTTAGCTTTGATAAGACAAAGGTTGAATGTTACAACTGCCATAGGAGAGGTCACTTTGCTAGAAAATGCAGGGCACCAAGGAATCAGGGGAATAGAAATAAGATAATACAAGAAGGGTTGTACAAGTAGAGACTCCTGCTAATGCTTTGGTTGTTACTGATGGGATGGGTTATGATTAGAGCTATCAAGCTGAAGAAGGATCTACAGACTTTGCTCTAATGGCTCATTCAGGTTCATCCAGTTCATCAAGCTCAGATATTGAGGTACATACTTGCTTTAAAGAATGTTTGCAATCTTATCAAACTCTTCAAAAATAGTATGATCAACAGCGTGAAGTTCTTAATAAAGCTAATCTAAGATAATAGGTTATCAATTAGGCCTAGAATCATTAGAAGCTAGAATAGTTGTTCATCAAAAGAATGAAGCTGTTTTTTAAGAAGACATTGCATTTTTGAAATATGATGTTAAGGTATGAGATATTTCTATCATAGAGCTTAAAAATAAGTTAGAAGATACTTTAAAAGAAAAATATGATTTGAAACTCAAATTAGAAAAGTTTGAAACATCACCTAAGAATCTAACTAAACTAATAAATAGTCAAATGAGTGTTAATGACAAGATTGGTGTTGGTTTTGACAGTCAAATGAATGAGAATGAACTGAATGATATTCACATGAATAAAAGTAAAGTATTTGAAAGTGCATCTGATAGTAGTGTGAATGAGAGTGAGAAGATTTTTAATCAACTAAATTGATGGTATAAATTAGAGTGAAGGGTACCATGCAGCGTCCTCCTCCCTATTTAGGAACTTCTTTCCCCATAAGACCTGACTGTCTTTTGCTGGGTGAATGATTTGTCTTTAAATTGCAGTAAATGAAACTGTACTAGAGTATATAAAATCTGAAAACAAGTGCACTTCTAAGATAGCAAGGAAGTATGGAAACGCCTAAATTGTTAGGTTGTGCTCCTATCATTGAGATTGGTTTCTGTAGTGATGATGAGTGTGAGATTAAATCTTTAATTAAACAGAACAAACCTAGTTATGCTAAAATCAATTTGGTTAAATCAGGTGAAAATACTAAGAAATCTGTTATTGAACAACACACATATAAGCAAGCTGAAAACCTTAGGAAAAGTCAGAGTTCTAAGGTTGATAAAAGAAATTGGAATGGAATGATGACTCAAAAACTAGGGGATGGTTTTGAGTTTAAAAAGAAAGCTTGTTTTGTATGTGGAAGTCTCAACCATTTATTTAAGGACTGTAATTTTTATGAGAGTAAAATGGTTGGAAAATCTGTGTTTAGAATGAGGGGGGGGGGGGGGGGGGGTTGGGGGGGGGGGGGGGGGGGGGGGGGGGGGGGGGGGGGGGTGGGGGGGGGGGGGGGGGGGGGGGGGGGGGGGGGGGGGGGGGGGGGGGGTTGGGGGGGGGGGGGGGGGGGGGGGTGGGTGGGGGGGGGGGGGGGGGGGGGGGGGGGGGGGGGGGGGGGGGGGGGGGGGAGGGGGGGGGGGGGGGGGGGGGGGGGGGGGGGGGGTGGGGGGGGGGGGGGGGGGGGGGGGGGGGGTGGGGGGGGGGGGGGGTGGGGGGGGGGGGGGGGGGGGTGGGGGGGGGGGGGGGGGGTGGGGGGGGGGGGGGGGGGGGGGGGGGGGGGGGGGGGGTGGGCGGGGGGGGGGGGGGGGGGGGGGGGGGGGGGGGGGGGGGGGGGGGGGGGTGGGGGGGGGGGGGGCTAATCTTTTCTAACCCATTTTGCTTTTTTGACCTTTTGAATATTAAAACATAATATTTTTTGCCCAAAAATATTGCTTCTACTCTAAGAAGCGAATTGTAAAATTGATTACGAATTTAATCTTTTGGTGACAAATATTTTGGAACAAATTATCGACATAATGAAGTCAAATCAGGTGTCGTTTCTTTTTCTAAAGCCCTAACCAAGAAAGAAGCTCCAGACTACTTGTGGTTCCTAGACCCACCAATGGACCTGGCAACAATAAAGGAAAAAGTGAGAAAACTGGATTAAAAAACCCGAGGTGACTTTAATAAATAGATAGTGTCTTAAAGATGGTTTATGCAATGAAAGTTTATTTTGGATTACTCTATATGGTTAAATATAATTGGCTGGTAATGATTTATTTTTGGATTTGTCAGTTTGGTCACATGAAGACTAACAAGTACTGTCCCAAGTATAGAGAAAATTCCAATACCCCAATTGAATTAAAGATCTCGAAAAGATGCCTAGGAAATCTATTCCTTTGGATTCCGTCACCAAATCATAACAGAAAAACACACTGTAAAGAAGTAGCAGAAGCACCTCCTAAAGCTAGAGTTTTCAAAGTAAGATGTGGTCCAGCAAGTAGTATAATTCCCTAAAAGGTTACTCCAAGCACCGCGCTGGTTTCCAACAGGCCAGCAACTTCAGATAGGGAAATAGTTAATAGATCTTCAGTTAAAGTGAATAAAATCATATTCTCCAAGAAGTCCATAACCAAAGATATACAAGTGGAAGCGTCTCTTAAGATACAACCACCCGCTGAGAACAATATACGTATATCAATAGAAATCCACCTCGGAAAACGATTATCATTAGAAGACCTAAGGAAATCATTGATCTTGACCAAATTAGTCAAGAAGTAAGCCTAGTAACTAAATCTTGGAAGACTAAAAGAATGACTGAATTATCTGGGTAATCATAGAGATCATGGAAGTGGAGATTTTTGGCCTAATAGTGCTCAGAACAATAATCAGCTTTGGGAAGAAGACCATGAAGAACAAACATGTAAAAATACTTAAACCAATAACAAGAACACCTTGTTTATCACACACCTAACCTCCCCTTTGTGATATTTATTATATAAATCAAATATACAATAAGACTAGTCCCCAAACGGGTGCTAGCTCATGATTACAATAGAAAATGTGAGGGTGTCCCTTCTAGGAAGATCCACCCTCCTCACAACAATAAACACTCAAACAGAAATGATACAGCAAATAGAGAGAGTTAATCTCAACTATTAATACAAGAAACAATACAAACTGATATTGGATACAATATCAGTATCAAGAGATAAACACCAATGGTGCTAGGTGTTACACCTACTATCTTCCACAGTATGTGGATGACGTGAGGAAGATAAGTAGAGTGTAACACCTATCAATCAATATCAATGAACAACAACCAGAGTCAGTGAGACTCAAGGAGATAGTCAAAGAGATGGATGGATCGAAGTTATCTCACCCTAACGGTAACATCATCCTTTTATAATCAACAATCTTTCACTCTAGCCCCTCAAGTTCCGATCTTGATAAATGAAGCACAGAACTTTGGGAGGTACTTCCAAGAATGACATGAATGGTCCCTGTACATTTAAGTAAGTATGTTTATACTTTGATATTTGTTACTTAAATGTACAGGGACCATTCATGTCATTCTTGGAAGTACCTCCCAAAGTTTTGTGCTTCATTTATCAAGATCGGAACTTGAGGGGCTAGAGTGAAAGATTGTTGAAACTGCTAAAACTGCTAAACAAAAGCTTCATTTATAAAAGGATGATTTTCCTTAAAACTGCTAAACAAAAGCTAGCAAGGAAAAATGAATTGAAAGGAAAAAGCACTCTGTTGTTAGCCATTCCTGATGAGCACCTGTTGAAGTTTCATGAAATCAAGGATGCAAAGACTTTATGAGAAGAAATCAAGACCAGGTTTGGAGGCAACAAAGAATTAAAGAAAATGCAGAAGACCATTCTGAAGCAACAATATGAGAATTTTGCTGCATTAAGATCTGAAGGTTTGGATAAAACCTATCATAGGTTTCAAAAACTCATCAGCCAATTGGAAATTCATGGTGAGGTCATCCCTCAGGAAGATGCAAATCTAAAGTTGTTGAGAAGCCTACCATCATCTTGGAACACTCATACCTTGATCATGCGAAACAAATCTGATTTAGACACATTGAGTATGGATGATTTGTACAACAATTTAAAGGTGTATGAAGCTGAGATTAAAGGCCAATCAAACTAAAGCTCAAATTCTCAAAATGTGGCTTTTGTATCTTCAAATAACACTAGCAGTACTAATGAAGCAGTTAAGTCTGCTCATGATGTTTTTGCTGCTAGTTCACAAGGACAAGCTTCTGCCTCAACCTAGGGGATGGTTTTGAGTTTAAAAAGAAAGCTTGTTTTGTATGTGGAAGTCTCAACCATTTATTTAAGGACTGTAATTTTTATGAGAGTAAAATGGTTGGAAAATCTGTGTTTAATAATGAGGGAACGGCTACTGGTCAAAGGGAAGTTAGACCAGTATGGAACAATGCTCAATGAGTGAACCATCAGAATAACTTAACTCACCCACATCCTAGAAGGAATTTTGTTCGATCAGCAGTGATGACAAACTCAGGCAAAGTACATGTTAATACTGCTAAGCAAAGCTTCCCAAGAGCAGCAGTATCAACTAGTACTGCCAGATATGTTAATACTGCTGCATCTAGAGCAACTGTGAATGGTGCAAAACCAAGATCAAATGTTTTTCATAAGTCACATTCACCAGTTAAGAGGCCTTTTTATCAAAGAACAGCACCTAAAAACAGTGATTTAAAAGAAAAAGTTAATACTGCTAAGGTAAACAATGTAACTACTGCTGGGACAAAAGTAGTAGTTAGTGTTGTTCAGGGAAATAAGGCACATGCTGTTAAGGCCTCAGCAGGTTGGATTTGGAGACCTAAACAGAACCTCTTAGACCATGACTCCAAAGACAACAGTGGATCTTGGATCTTAAAAAGATTTGATTATGTAGATCCACAAGGCAGACTCAAGTCAGTAATGGCTTGGGTCCCTAAGAGAAACTAATTCTCTTATTTCTTGTATGCAGGGTAATCTACAACATGCTTTAAAGGATCAGGGTATAGTAGACATTGGATGCTCCAGGCATATGACTGGTAACAAGGCCTATCTTTTAGATTATCAAGAAATTGATAGTGGTTTTGTTGCTTTTGGAGGAAGTCCTAAAGGGGGTAAAATTACTTGAAAAGGTAAAATTAGGACTGAAGAATTAGACTTTGATGATGTGTACTTTGTGAAGGAACTTAAGTTTAACCTTTTTAGTGTCTCACAAATATGTGACAAGAAAAATAGTGTTCTTTTCACTGAGATTAAATGTGTCATTCTATCTCCTGACTTTAAGTTACTTGATGAAAATCAAGTCTGGCTTAAAGTTCCTAGACAGAACAACATGTACAGTTTTGATCTAAAGAATGTTGTTCCTTCGGAAGGTTTGACTTGTTTATTTGTAAAGGCCACATTAGATGAATCTAATTTGTGGCATAGGAGGCTTGGTCATATAAACTTTAAAACTATGAACAAACTTATGAGGGGAAACCTTGTTAGAGGTTTGCCTTCAAAGATTTTTGAAAATGACCATTCATGTGTTGCCTGTCAGAAGAGAAAGCAACACAAAGCCTCATGTAAGACCAAGCTTGTAAGCTCTATCAGCCAACCTTTACAATTGTTGCATATGGATCTGTTTGGTCTAACTTTTGTAAAGAGTCTAAATAAAAAGATGTATTGCCTTGTGGTTACTAATGATTTTAGCAGATTTAGTTGGGTTTTCTTTTTGGCCTCTAAGGATGAGACTAGTGAAATCCTTAAAACTTTTATCACTGGCATTGAAAACCAAATAAATCATAGAGTTAAAATTATCAAATGTGACAATGGAACTGAGTTTAAAAATAGTGAAATGAATCAGTTATGTAAGATGAAAGGAATCAAGAGAGAATTTAGTGTTGCTAGGACTTCACAACAAAATGGAGTAGCTGAAAGAAAGAATAGAACACTAATAGAGGCAGCTAGGACTATGCTAGCAGATTCACTATTACCTACTACATTTTGGGCTGAAGCAGTTAATACTGCTTGCTGTGTTCATAATAGAGTTTTAGTAACAAAGCCTCATAACAAGACACCTTATGAACTTTTAATTGGTAGACCACCAAATCTAGATTTCATGAGACCTTTTGGGTGTCCTGTTACTATCTTGAATACCTTAGACCATCTAGGCAAATTTGAAGGAAAGGCTGATGAAGGGTTCTTGGTTGGATACTCTGTAAATAGTAAGGCTTTTAGGGTATTTAACACTAGAATCAGAAAAGTTGAAGAGAACCTGCATATTAAATTTCTAGAAAACAAATCTAATGTTGCAGGAAGTGGTCCAGAATGGCTCTTTGATATTGATTCACTGACAAAATCTATGAATTATGAGCCAGTTATTGTAGGAAATCAAACTAATAATGATGCATGTATAAAGACAGATGTTTATTCAGGGCAAGCTGGAAAGGAAAAAGCACCTGATCATAAATACATTCTGCTACCATTCATGCCTGCTAATTCATCACTCTCTTCAAGTACTCAGAGCTCAGATAATAAGGATGCTGATGAGATACCAGGCAAAGGAGATGAAGGTATAAGTAAAGGAAGTGGAGCTGATAATCAAGAAAGGACTGACAGCAGTACTCAAGATGTTAATACTGCTGGGCCAAGTATTAATACTGCCAGTATAAATATTAATACTGGTAGTCTAAATATTAATACTGTTAGCTCTAATGATCAAAGTATGCCATCTTCGGAAGAAACTGCCATATTTGCTGATGTATATGATGATAGAGAAGTGGGTGCAGAGGCTGACACAAACAACTTAGAACTTTCAATAGTTGTCAGTCCTATTCCCACAATAATAATACACAAAGACCATCCTAAAGAGTAGATCATTAGAGACCTAAACTCGGCAACTTAAACAAGGAGAATGATCAATTTTTCGAAAGAAAATGCTATGGTTAGCTACATTAACAAGCAGAGAAGAACAAATCACAAAGATTATCATAACTGCTTATTTGCCTATTTTCTCTCTCAAATAGAACCCAAGAAGGTGATTCAAGCTTTGACAGATCCAAGCTGGATTGAAGCAATGCAATAGGAGCTTCTGTAGTTTAACTTCAAAAGGTTTGGACTCTATTAGATCTTCCTAATAGCAAGAGGGCTATTAGAACCAAATGGATTTTTAGAAACAAGAAAGATGAGAGAGTAATTGTAGTTAGAAAGAAAGCAAGACTGGTGGCACAAGGATACACCCAACAAGAAGGCATTGATTTTGATGAGGTTTTTGCTCCTGTTGCTAGGATAGAAGCAATCAGGATATTTTTGGCCTATGCATCATTTATGGGGTTTATTGTATACCAGATGGATGTAAAGAGTGCCTTTCTATATGGTACTATTGAAGAGGATTTGTATGTGACCCAACCTCCTGGCTTTGAAGATCCATAGTTTCCTGACAAGGTTTACAAGGTAGAAAAAGCTTTATATGGTCTACATCAAGCTCCTAGAGCCTGGTATGCAACATTGTCTACCTACTTATTAGAAAATGGATTCAGAAGAGGCACTATAGATAAAACGTTGTTCATCAAAAGGGACAAAGGTGATATCCTATTAGTGCAGGTGTATGTTGATGACATCATCTTTGGGTCAACAAAGAAATCATTATGTGTTGAGTTTGAGCAGATGATGCACAAAAGATTCCAGATGAGTTCTATAGGCGAGCTTACTTTGTTCTTAGGGTTGCAGGTAAAGCAGAAGGATGATGGAATCTTCATCAGCCAAGACAAACATGTGGCCAATATTTTGAAGAAGTTTGATTTTTCCTCAGTAAAGACAGCAAGCACTCCAATGGAGCCTAATAAGGCATTAATCAAGGATGCAGAGGCAGAAGATGTAGATGTTCATTTATACAGATCAATAAATGGATCATTGATGTATTTAACAGCATCTAGGCCAGACATCATGTTTGCTGTTTGTGCTTGTGCAAGGTTCCAAGTTACTCCTAAAGCCTTACATCTTCATGCAGTGAAGAAGATCTTTAGATACTTGAAAGGCCAGCCTAAATTGGGCCTTTGGTATCCTAAGGATTCACCATTTAACTTGGAAGCTTTTTTGGATAGTGATTATGCTGGAGCTAGCCTTGACATGAAATCCACAACTGGAGGTTGTCAATTTCTAGGCAAAAGGTTGATTTCATGGCAATGTAAAAAGCAAACTATAGTTGCTAACTCAACTACTGAAGCAGAGTATGTTGCTGCTACAAATTGTTGTGGGCAGGTGTTGTGGATCTAAAATCAAATGCTGGATTATGGGTTCAATTTCATGAACACCAAGATTTACATTGATAATGAAAGCACCATTTATGTTGTCAAGAATCCAGTGTTTCATTCTAAAACCAAGCACATTGAAATAAGGCATCACTTCATCAGAGATTCTTATGAGAAGAGGCTTATTAAAGTAATAAAGATACATACAGATCACAATGTTGCTGATCTACTCACAAAGGCAGTTGATGTTAGCAGGTTTAACTTTTTGATTTCTAGCATTGGATTACTTAATCTCTGAAGATATGTTTGATATGGTTTGAAGATGGTATTAGTGATAAGTTTGGAGTTAAAACTGGTAGTTGTAAGGTTAATGCTGCCAGACAGAAGTTAGTACTGCTTAGCCAAAGTTAGTACTGCTTAAGGAATGCTTAACCTCTGAAGCATTGCTCGAGGGGAGGTTCACAAAAACAGAAAGAGTGATCTGGTGAGAAAAAGAAATGAGAGATAAAGTAAGATTAAAAACAGAAAGAGAGCTTGTGAGAATTAACATTGATGTTGGAATGCAATGGGTGAAAATTGATATTTTGGTTTGGTTAATAGTTGTTCACTTTTATTCATGGGTTGTGCATAAATATGGATCCTCATGAATTCTCACATGTCTATCTAGTTGTTTTTTAGTGTGCTTGTAATGAATAGAGGCATGTTGTTATATGATTATTGAAGAAAGAGTTAATACTGTTAAGCCGAATATTAGTACTGCTAGGCAAAAAGTTAGTACTGCTGATCCTAACTTAGTACTGCTAGAATGTCGTTAGTACTGGTTGAGAGTAATAGATTTTTCTCAACTTGATATAGCTGTTGAGATACTTCCTCCAACAACTTCGCTTATCAATTTCCTTATATTGGATGATTTTTGATCTTTCTTTCACTTATAATATTTTCTCAAGTTCAAGACTCAAACACCTAGGCAAGCCTTAACTAAAGACACTGAGTTACCTCAGACTAGTGTGCCTATAACCAATGTAGCAGATGAGGCTGTCTATAAGGAGTGGGATGACAAAGTGGAAAGGGCTACCACTACTGCTAGCTTAGATGCAGCACAAGGCAGTGGTAACATCCTTAAGACCTAATCCATGGCAATGCCTAATGTGCCTCTTCCTCAGGGAATTGGTGCAGGTGGCAGTCCTAGGTGCCAAGAAGCTATGGGGGTTCCACTACTCAGACTAGGTCTGATAGGGTACCTACACCGCCCCATGATTCACCTCTCCCAAGAGTTAACATACTTGGAAGTGATTAGGGCAGTATGAAACTAAACGAATTGATGATTCTATGTACAAAACTGTTAGAAAGGGTTCTAGCTTTGGAGACAGATTTAAGGCAAACAAAGAAGGTATATGGTGCTGCTTATACCAAGCTAATTAAAAAGGTGAAGAAGTTAGAGAAAACTGTTAAGTCAAGCCAATCTAGAAGGAGAGCAAACCTTGTTGTTTCTGATGATGAAGAAGCTATGGAGGATTCTTACAAACAGGGGAGGATGATAGAATAAATTGATCAAGATGTAGGAATTACTTTAGTTACTCCTACACATAGTCAAGAAGATCAACCTGAAGATCAATTGGGGTAATGATGTTTATGTTACACCTATACATACTAAAAAGGTTTTCACTAATATGAAAAGGCAAAATAAAGATTTTTCAGGAAGAATTACTCCATTGTTTGCATCTATTTTGGTACCACAAGTAGTTGAGGGTGAAGGTTCAGGACAACCCTCTGAAGCCCAACCACCATCTTTAACTGCTCCACCCTCTCAAGTTACTACTATTGCAACTCAAACCCAAAAGACTCACACACCTAGGCGAGCCAAAAGAGGTCGGACACTAAGATTCCTTAGTCTAGTGGTCCCCCTAAGAAGGTTGGTGATGAGGCTGTCTATACAGGAGAGGATGACAGAGTGGTTAGGGTTGCCACTACTGCTACTAGCTTAGAGGCAGTGCAGGAAAGTGGTAACATCCATAAGACCCGACCCACAGCAACACTTAATGGACCATCTCCTCAGGGAACTGGTTCAGGTAGTGGACCCAGGCGCTAAGATACCATATTGGGGGGTGCAGATGCTCAGACTAGGTTTGAGACTGCATCTAAAAAGTCCATTGATCCACCTCTCTTAGAAGTTAACACATCTGGAAGTAGAGAGGACAGTATGGAACATCAAGATGATTTGACAGATTTTGTACCACCCACACCTCATGATTCACCTCTCTCGGGAGGTCACACACCTGGAAGTGATAAGGGTAGACCTAACTTGAATGAATTGATAAATCTTTGTACCAAATTGTTAAACATGGTTCTTGCCTTGGAACAATCAAAGACTGCTCAAGACTTGGTGATCATAAAACTGAAAAAGAGAGTCAAAAGATTAGAAAAGGCGCTTAGGGCAAGAACTCCAGGGATGAAGCTCTTTAAAATTAAAACCTCCAAGAGAAAGAGTTTGGATAAGGAGAATGTATCCAAACAGGGGAAGAATGATAGTACTAACAAAACAGAGGAGCTCAATCTATGTGACAAAGGAAGTGGTGGAACTGAAGTTTTTGATGACACTACTACCGCTGAAAAGAATGTTAATGCTGCTGATAAAGTTAATGCTGCTGATACAGTTAATGTTGCTAGTGTTATTCCTGATGTTAGTGCTGCTAGTCCTTCTAGTGCTGCTGGTCCTTCTACAAGTACTGCTGGGATTTTTGAAGATGAGATGACAACTATTGCTGATACACTTGTGGCTATTAGTAGCGCAAGACCAAGAACAACCTCAGTAGTGATTCATGATGTTGAAGAAGAACCAAGGAGAGCAACACCAGTACCAACAGTACAAAGCCAAGACAAAGGTAAAGGCAAGCTGGTGGAGCCTGAACCTACTCCAAAGAACCCAATAAAGGCTCAGATTGCTAGGGATGCAGAGATTGCTCAAAGGTTGTTTAAAGAAGAACAAGCACAGTTTGAGAAAGAGCAAAGGATTGCTAGGGAAAAGGCTGCAGAACAAGAGGCCAATGATGCTGCATTAATTGAATAAATAGAAGATGTTCAAGCAAGGATGGATGCAGATGCATTACTAGCATAAAGACTTCAACAAGAAGAAAGAGAATAACTCACTGTTTATGAACAAGCTAGAATGTTGGTAGACTTGATTGCAGAAAGAAAGAAGTTCTTTGCTGCACAGAGAGCTGAACAAATTAGAAACAAGCCACCAACCAGAGCTCAACTCAGAAACAAGATGGTAACTTATCTGAAACACATGAGTAAGTACACTCGCAATCAGCTAAAGAGCAAGAGCTTTGAATAAATTTAGTAGTTATATGAAAGAGAGCAGAAGTGGATCAATGATTTTGTTCCTATGAATGATGACAGTCAACAGCAAGCAAAAAGTAGTAAGAAGAGACCAAAAGCAAATCCTGATAAAGAAAGTGCCAAGAAACAGAAACTAGAGGAGGATGATGATACTGAAAAAGAGGAGCTTAGAGCTTGTTTGGATATAGTTCCAGTAGATGATATTGCTATGGACTTTGAATCTTTAGCTACCAAATATCTAATAGTTGACTGGAAGACACACACTTCTAACAAGAGGAACATGATGTATTATCAAAATTCATCAAGTAGATAAAGTTTTCTTAATAATTAGAGTTGTAATAGTATTTACAGCCTGGAAAATGAAATGTATGAGCACAACAAGGCGCTCAGAAGGTAAGACTTGTTGCTTTGGGAGATCTGAAGACATTATTTGAGCCTGGTGAAAAGCTGAATCTGAGAATCAACAGAACTACGAACTTATAAGCTGGAGATTGTTTGACTCATGTGGAGTTCATGTATTGTTGATGGATACTATAATTGCTATTCACGTGATGGTAGAACATACATATCCTCTTACACAAGAAATGCTTTCAAGGATGTTAAATAGAAGATTAGAGGTTGATCATGAAAGTGAAATGGCATTTGAGCTTCTCAGGTTTATAAGATCAAAATTTCAAAAGTAGAAGAGTGTTTGGATACATCCTCCTAGTGATCAAGATGCTGATAATGAAGAAACTTGATGATTTGAAGGTAAATCACAAGTTTAGGGGAGGATTGTTGGGAACTAGAGGCTTCTACAACTTAATACTGCTGGTTGAAGTTTGTACTGCTACTGAAGATTAGAGAAAATAGTCTAAGTCATTAGTACTGCTAATGTAATAGTTAGTACTGCCAGTTATATAGTTAGTACTATCAGTTTATTAGTACTGCCAGTTATGTAGTTAGTACTGTTAGTATAAAATAGTTAGTACTGCTAAATAGATATGCATGAGTTATTTTAGGAATAGATATGCATTGATTAGTATACGCGTTTTATAAGCCTATTAGGGTTTCCTTGGTATATAAAAGGAACCTTATTGCATAGATCTAGACATCAGTTTCTAATAGCAATCATAGTTAGTATATTGTAATCCAAATAGTATTCAATATATTGAAAAGTTTAGTAAAGATCTTGTTTTACTATTTCATTGTTCTTCTTGGTATTGCAAACTAGATTTCGCATAGTTTGTGATATTTTCAATCTTAGTTTCTACTATAGTTGTCTTGGATCTATCCAATACAACTAAGCTTTAACAAGCTACGTAAGATCTATCTAGAAGGGATCAACAAGATCCAAAATCAGTTGCTTGATTATGGATATAACTTCATGAACACCAAGATCTTTGTTGATAATGAAAGCACCATATGTATAGTGAAGAATCCAGTATTTCATTCTAAGACCAAGCATATTGAGATTAGGCATTAGTTTATCAGAGATTCTTATGAAAAGAAATTGATACAAGTCATTAAGATTCACACAAAAGCATTTGATGTTGTAAGATTTCAGTTCTTAACTGCTAACATTGGGATACTCAATCCTTAAGAGGAGAATGATTGGATTGGAAAGATTGCTTAACCTCTGAAGCATTGTTTGAAGGGAGGTTAATTGTGTTAATATGCAGCAATGATGTCTTGATTATGGATTGAAATAAAGTGGAAAGACTGCTAAAGAGAATTAGAGTTAAAATTGGTAACCTGAAAGTTAGTGTTGTTGAGCAAAAGTTAATGCTGCCAGGCTAACTTACTACTGCCAGCCTATATATGCAGTCAAATAGACATAAAAACTTAGGAAGCTTAAAAAGGTCATTTAGATTCCTCAGTCTAGTGATCCTACTAATCTTGTTGCAGATGAGGCTGTCTATGAGGAGATGTATGATAGTGTGGAAAGGGCTGCTACTACTGCTACTAGCTTAGATGCAGAGCAGGACAGTAGTAACATAAATAGGACCCAATTCACGGCAATACCTAATGATCCTTTTTCTTAGGGAATTGGTTCAGGTGGTAGACCCAGGTGCCAAGAAACCATAGGGGGCATACCTGCTCAAACTAGGTTTGAGAGTTTGTCTAAATAGTCCTATGATTCACCACTCTGAGAAGTTAACACATCTTGAAGTGATGAGGACAATATTGAACTTAAAAAGAATTGATGGAATTTTGTACATTTTGTGCGAAATGAGAGAGATTGGTGAGATTAAAAATAGAAAGAGAGTTGTGTGATGTAAAACAAATAGAGTGATATGTGAGCAAAAAGAATTGAGAGAAAGCAAAAGCAGACAGAGAGAATGTTATTTTGATGATGGCTAAGCTGATTGACATGGAATTGAAGTTTACATTGCTGCTGCAAGTTAATGCTGCTAGGCAAAGACTTACTGATGTTGCTACAAGTTAATACTACTAGGCAAAGACTTACTACTGCTGGTGCAAGTTAATGTTGTTAGGCTTAACTTACTACTGTTGAAAGTTAATGCTGTTAGGCAAAAACTTACTACTGCTGGTGCAAGTTAATGCTGCTAGTCTTAACTTACTGTTGCTGGGTTAATGCTATTTAGGGCTTACATATATCATTCAATTAAGGGTTTCATTCATACTTTCAATCGATTTCATTCATTCAAATACTCTCTAAACAAAAACCCTAACTCAATTTCATCTTTAATCATCAAAACCCATCACAATGTCTACACTCAAATTTGCTGAAACTCATAATATGGTCGCGTTCTTAGAGAAACCCTCTGAGTCTGAGGGGTTTGAACAAATCATAGATTTTATAAATGCAAGCACCATTAATTATGCTCTTACTGTCAACCCAACAGTATTTGTCTCATGTATTGATTAATTTTAGACGACGGCTGAAGTAAAGAATGTAAATGAGGTAACTGAGATACATGCCCTAATAGATGGGTAGAAAATTGTAGTGTCTGAAGTTACAATTAGGAGTACCTTTCAGTTTGGAGATGAAGGAGGAGTAGAGTGCTTGCCAAACTCTACCATTTTTGAAGAAATTGCTCGTATGGGGTATGAGAAGCCATCTCATAAGCTAAATTTCTATAAAGCTTTCTTTAGTCCTCAATGGAAATTTATGATTCACACAATATTGCAATGCCTCAGTACCAAAACCACAGCTTGGAATGAGTTCAATAGCACTGTTGCATCAGCAATCATATGCTTAGCTACCAACCAGAGGTTCAACTTCTCTAAATTCATCCTGGAAGGTATGCTTAGAAACCTTGATCCTAAAGCAGCTAAATTTCTTATGTACCCAAGGTTTATTCAGTTATTTATGAATCAAGTGGAGGGGTTGCCTAACATTCATAGAAAATATAATGTCCCCTGCCACTTTAAGAAAATATTTGCCAATATGAAGAGAACCAATAAGGATTTTTCTAGTAATGACACACCATTGTTCCCAACAATGGTTGTGCAGACACCAACACCACTTCCCACCATCACTCCAACAACAACAACACCACCAACAACAATCACACCAACAACAACAACAACACCACCACCAACAACAACATCAACCCCAACACAACCAACTACATCAATTCACCCATCACAATCCCAAAAGCAGAGAGTAAGAAAACCTATAAGGAGGGTCACTGAGGTTCCTCAACCCAGTGAACCTGAATTGGTTGCTGATGTTGAGGTTCAAGCTGAAACAGAGATAACATAGTCCAATGATCCACTCAGCGGTGAGGATAGACTGAAACTAAATGAATTGATAATTTTGTGTACCAACTTACAGTAAAAGGTTCTTGAGTTAGAGCAGACCAAGTCCTCCCAGCAGATGAGAATTGAAAGCTTAGAGAGGAAGGTTTAGAAGCTGGAGAAGAGCAAGAAAAGAAGAACTCACAAGCTTAAGAGATTGTATAAGGTTGGTTTATCTGCAAGGGTAATTTCCTTAGAAGATGAAGAAACTGTTGTGGGTGTCCAAGAGGATGCATCCAAACAGGGGGGAAATAGCTGATATAGATAATGATGCAGATACTACTTTGGTTGATGAAGGTGAGGGGAGGAAAGATGATTTGATGTTTGATGTAGAGGATTTGGTTGGTGAAGAGGTTGTAGCTCAAGTTGAAGTTGCTAAGGATTTAAATAAAGATGAGATCACCCTAGCTCAAACACTATAAAAGTTAAAGAGTACACCCAGGGCAAAAGGGGTTACTATAATAGAGCAAGGTGATACTCACAGAACTGTTATTCCTAAGCAAATATCAAAAGATAAAGGCAAGGCAAAGATGGTTGAGCCTGAAAAGCCTTTGAAGGTTAAAGATCAAATAAGATTTGATGAGCAGGAGGCAAGGAGACTTCAAGCTTTATTTGATAAAGAAGCCATGATAGCCAATGAAGAAGCTCAAAGAACTGAAGAATGGAACAATATTCAAGCCAAGATTGATGCAGATTATGAGTTGGCTCAAAGGCTTCAACAACAAGAACAAGAAGAGTTGACAGATGCAGATAAGGCTAAATTATTTGTTCAACTCATGGAGGCTAGGAAAAAGTACTTTGCAGCCAAAAGAGCAAAGGAGAAAAGAAGCAAACCTCCAACAAAGGCACAGAAAAGGAAGACTATGTCTACATACTTGAAGAATATGGCTGGTTGGAAGCTACATCTGTTGAAGAATAAGAGCTATGATGAAGTTCAAGAGCTGTTTGATCAAGCCATGATTAGAGTGAATACTTTTGTAGATATGGATTCTGAAGTGTTGGAAGGTAGCTCAAAGAGAGCTGGTGATGAGCTTAAACAAGAATCAGCAAAGAAGCAAAAGACAGATAATGATAATGAGATAGCCAAGCTTAAAATGTTAGTGGAGATTACACCTGATAAAGAGGAAGTAGCAGTGGATGCTATTCCTTTGGCCACAAAACCCCTCAACTATTGTTGATTACATGATCTATAAAGAAGAGAGGACCAGTTATTATAAAATCACAAGGGCTGATGGGAGGTACATGCTATACAAAGTGTTTAGTCGACTAACATGTAAACTATTCCTTTGGATTCCGTCACCAAACCACAACAAGAAAAACACTGTAAGAAGCTCATACAGAAAAGCGAGACAAAACTCACTGTAGGAGAAGCACCTCCTGAGGAGGAAAGAAGCTCATTAAAAGCTAAAGTTTTGAAAGCAAGACGTGGTCCATCAAGTAGTATAATCCCCAAAAAGGCTACTCCAAGCACCTCGTTGGTTTCCGACAGACTAGCAACTTCAGATACTGAAACAGTTAATAGATCTTCAGTTAAAGTGAATACAAATCATATTCCTCAACAAGTCCAGAAATACAAGTGGAATCTTACAAACCCGCGTCTCTTGTGATAGGACCACCCACTGAGAATAATATCATTAGAAATCCACCTAGGAAAACGATTGTTATTAGAAGACCTAAGGAAATCATTGATCTTGACCAAATTAGTTAAGAAGTAAGCCCAGTAACCAAACCTCGCAAGACTAATCTGGGTTTCAAAATCATAGAGATCATGGAAGTGGAGATTTTTGGCCTAATAGTGCTCAGAACAATAATAAGTTTTGGGAAGAAGATGACAGAAGAACAAACACTGAGAGAAAACATGGTTTGGTCATATTATAAAGAAGAGCTAGTAAGAAGAGAAGAACAAGAGAAAGTTGCTGAGCTTAGACGGTTTGAAGAGGCTATCAAGCGAGAAAGGTTGGAAGAAATGCAACAAAGAGAGAAAAAAGAAGAAGAAATAGAATATGATGTTTGAGGCAAGAAATGATTATTATGAGGATGTTCGTCGGAGAAGAGATGATAGGCAGATCCCTGAAAGAAATCTGTTTTAGAATTGGGCGGGAGGTTTAGTGCTGACTACACTCCAACTCCAACTGTTAAGTGTCGCGGAGGTGGAGGAGGACAGGTAATTCATTCATATATTTTTTTCTTTTCTACTTGTAAATTCTTCTGTTGAAAACTAATCCTACTGTCCCGTGAATACGGTTTGATAAATATGATTTATATACATGTTGCAAGATGTGTGGTTTGGGTGACAAAGTCTTTTGGCTGTCGGGTTGTCTTAAAAAATATATTTGTCTTAAAACTGGTCGATGAGGGTTGGGTAATGGGCAAAGTGGTTGCTGATAAAACAGTCAAATACATGTAAAAAAACCTTCTATTATTTAGATACTAATCCAACTTTGTAAATATAAGAACATAGTAGGTTTTATGTATCTTCCATTTAACTTATAGGCGAATTATGACTCACTTGACTGACTTTTTTCTTTTTAGCTAATCTTTTCTAACCCATTTTGCTTTTTTGACCTTTTGAATATTAAAACATAATATTTTTTGCCCAAAAATATTGCTTCTACTCTAAGAAGCGAATTGTAGAATTGATTACGAATTTAATATTTTGGTGACAAATATTTTGGAGCAAATTATCGACATAATGAAGTCAAATCAGGTGTCGTTTCTTTTTCTAAAGCCCTAACCAAGAAAGAAGCTCCAGACTACTTGTGGTTCCTAGACCCACCAATGGACCTGGCAACAATAAAGGAAAAAGTGAGAAAACTGGATTACAAAACCCGAGGTGACTTCAATAAATAGATAGTGTCTTAAAGATGGTTTATGCAATGAAAGTTTATTTTGGATTACTCTATATGGTTAAATATAATTGGCTGGTAATGATTTATTTTTGGATTTGTCAGTTTGGTCACATGAAGACTAACAAGTACTGTCCCAAGTATAGAGAAAATTCCAATACCCCAATTGAATTAAAGATCTCGAAAAGATGCCTAGGAAATCTATTCCTTTGGATCCCGTCACCAAATCATAACAGAAAAACACACTGTAAAGAAGTAGCAGAAGCACCTCCTAAAGCTAGAGTTTTCAAAGTAAGATGTGGTCCAGCAAGTAGTATAATTCCCTAAAAGGTTACTCCAAGCACCGCGCTGGTTTCCAACAGGCCAGCAACTTCAGATAGGGAAATAGTTAATAGATCTTCAGTTAAAGTGAATAAAATCATATTCTCCAAGAAGTCCATAACCAAAGATATACAAGTGGAATCGTCTCTTAAGATACAACCACCCGCTGAGAACAATATACGTATATCAATAGAAATCCACCTCGGAAAACGATTATTATTAGAAGACCTAAGGAAATCATTGATCTTGACCAAATTAGTCAAGAAGTAAGCCTAGTAACTAAATCTTGGAAGACTAAAAGAATGGACTGAATTATCTGGTAATCATAGAGATCTGGAAGTGGAGATTTTTGGCCTAATAGTGCTCAGAACAATAATCAGTTTTGGGAAGAAGACTGAAGATCATAAATGTAAAAAATACTTAAAACCAATACAAGAAACACCTTGTTTATCCACACAAAACCTAACCTCCCCTTTGTGTTATTTATTATAATTATACTTTATATTTGTTACTTAAATGTACAGGGACATTATTTTATTCTTGGAAGTACTCCCCAAAGTTCTGTGCTTCATTTTATCAGGATCGGACTTGTCGGGGTAGAGTGAAAGGATTTTGATTATAAAAGGATGATGTTACCGTAGGGTGAGATAACTTCGATTACAATCCATTTCTTTGGACTTATCTCTTGAGTCTCACTGAGCTGGTTGTTGTTCATTGATATTGATTGGGATGGTGTTACACTCTACTTTCTTCCTCACGTATCACATATGTGGAAGATAGTAGGTGTAAACACTAGCACCAATTGGTTGTTATCTCTTTGATACTGATATTGTTATACAATATCTGTTTGTATTGTTTTCTTGTATTAATAGTTGAGATTAACTCTCTCTATTTGCTGTATCATTTCTGTTTGAGTGTTTATTGTTGTGAGGAGGGTGGATCTTCCTAGAAGGGACACCCTCACATTTTCTATTGTAATCGTGAGCTAGCACCCGTTTGGGGACTAGTCTTATTGTATCTTTGATTTATATAATAAAATATCACAAAAGGGGACGGTTTCGGTGTTGATAAAGCAAGGTGTTTTGTTATTGGTTTAAAGTATTTTTACATGTTTGTTCTTCATGGTCTTCTTCCCAAAGCTTGATTATTGTTCTGGAGGCACTATTAGGCACAAAAAATCTCCATTTCCTGATCTCTATGATTACCCAGATAATTCAGTCATTCTTTTAGTCTTCCAAGATTTAGTTACTAGGCTTACTTCTTGACTAATTTGGTCAAGATCAATGATTTCCTTAGGTCTTCTAATAATAATCGTTTTCCGAGGTGGATTTTATTTGAATTTACGTATATTGTTCTAATGCGGGTGGTTGTATTCTCAAGAGACGCTTCCACTTGTATATTCTTTGGTTAGGACATTGTGGATAGTATATGACTTTTTATTTCAACTTTAATGGAAGTTCTATTAACTATTTCCCTATCTGAAGTTGCTGGCCTGTTGGAAACCAGCGCGGTGCTTGGAGTAACCTTTTAGGGAATTATACTACTTGCTGGACCACATCTTACTTTGAAAACTCTAGCTTTAGGAGGTGCTTCTGCTACTTCTTTACAGTGTGTTTTTCTGTTGTGATTTGGTGACGGAATCCAAAGGAATAGATTTCCTAGGCATCTTTTCGAGATCTTTAATTCAATTGGGGTATTGGAATTTTCTCTATACTTGGGACAGTACTTGTTAGTCTTCATGTGACCAAACTGACAAATCCAAAAATAAATCATTACCAGCAAATTATATTTAACATATAGAGTAAATCCCAAAAAAAAAAAAAAAAATAAAGAAAAAAAATAAACTTTCATTGCATAAACCATCTTTAAGACACTATCTATTTATTAAAGTCACCTCGGGTTTTTTAATCCAGTTTTCTCACTTTTTCCTTTATTGTTGCCAGGTCCATTGGTGGGTCTAGGAACCACAAGTAGTCTGGAGCTTCTTTCTTGGTTAGGGCTTTAGAAAAAGAAACGACACCTGATTTGACTTCATTATGTCGATAATTTGTTCCAAAATATTTGTCACCAAAATATTAAATTCGTAATCAATTTTACAATTCGCTTCTTAGAGTAGAAGCAATATTTTTGGGCAAAAAATATTATGTTTTAATATTCAAAAGGTCAAAAAAGCAAAATGGGTTAGAAAAGATTAGCTAAAAAGAAAAAAGTCAGTCAAGTGAGTCATAATTCGCCTATAAGTTAAATGGAAGATGCATAAAATTTAAAAAGTTGGATTAGTATCTAAATAATAGAAGGTTTTTTACATGTATTTGACTGTTTTATCAGCAACCACTTTGCCCGTTACCCAACCCTCATCTACTAAAAAAAATCCAAATCAAATGACATCTAAAAAACTTAAATACATAATAATACATTAACGAATACCTTCTCGTGTATGATGATCATTACATCTGGTTTGTTACGAACGGGGTGCATACAAGTCATAAGAACACAAACACGTAAGATGACGTTGTATTTTACAGCACTCGGAACGAAAATTTACCCGCTCTTGCCATTGGGTTATGTCTAAAAAAGAGGTGAAATATATTGTTAGGGAATGGAGTGATAAGTGTTAGCCTAATGATTCACCTTCATGCATTTATATAGCTCTATTTAAGCCCAAGTCACAAAAGATATGCACGATTTTTTTCATTAATTGATTTGAAAGTATCAATCAAGTTTCTTATTTTGGGTAGAGATTTACACATAATTTGAAAAAAAAAAACCATCTAAAAAGTTGACTAATAGTATGATGTAAACAAGCAAGATTACCCGCAATAACATATACACTATACCTATTACACTTCATATCAAATGTATCACATATACACTATACCTATTACACTTCATATCAAATGTATCACATATACAGAAAATGCATATCCAATTTTGAATCATGTAAAGCTCATTCACATAAGCAACAAGTACCACAACTAGTAAATAGTCCCAAGCCCAACTTCGTGTGTTACCAAAAGCCAACTATTATGCGGTAACTAATTACCCCAACCAGCCACTGCCGAAACCTTTGCAGAGCATTCTGAATACAGCATCAAAGGATAACAAGAAAGATACGAGATTAAACACATTCCAAAAGCAATACTACAAAGTTGAAATTCATCAACTCAATGGCAAGTTAAACATTGAACACATCCTAACTAAAGGTTCAAGAAAACAAAGCATAATTCCCACCATTTTTGAAATTCATAGTTAGAAGAACCAAACACATATTTTGCTCCTCACTCTCTTCATCCAAATCACTCACTGCACACGTCTCTTCTTGTTCGCGCTTTGTCCGGCTGCATCTCTTGCTAGTTTTGCTTTTGATTCAGGATATCCTTCCTGCAAACGATATTTTTATTAGTTCACCACATAATCACTTGTCATGTATTACATTGTAAAAAATTAGCAAAGACAAGGTTTCATTTCTCACAAGATCAAGTTGGTCATCAAGAGCCTCAAGATCTTTTCGCCATAAAGACTCGATAGAAGCATCCCTGAGATAAACAATCTCTCTCTTCTTTGCCTCCAGTTCTTGCTGTAACCTATTTATATCCTCAACATCAAATGATGGAATGGCTATAGACAGCAAATAATCATATCTTTCAGGGTCGCGGCATCCCGCCCCACCTCCTCTTGCAATTGATTAACGAACCTTTCAATTGATGCTAAAGATTGGAAGCCTCCGGCCTCTAATTCAGCACACTTCACATCCATTGTTTTATTAATTGTGAACAAATCAAGATCTCCATTACAAACTTCAAAGATAAACCTCAATTTGTTTTCTAGTACCAATGAAGCTATCTTGAGCAGGCGAACCAAATCTGTCTGATAGCCATGACCACATTCGGATTAGTACAGACTTTTGATAATATATTAAAAAGATGAAAAGAAACATCAACTTACCTTCCTCTTTTTATAAAAGTCAAGACGAATGTGAAAGAAATCCTCAAGAACTGTATGTGCAGAATATCAACCGTCAATGAACAAATTAAGAGTATAAATTAATCTTTTGTTTATGTATATGCTACTTACTTTGTTGAGGGGTGTCATACTTCTTTAGTACAGCATCTTTATCAAGCAGATACATGTTATCTGTGCTTAATGTAGTTGTTAGCTTAAATTTATTCAACAACCCCCCCTCCTCTCGTCTTGCTCTATTCATTTGATCTTCAGTCATGGTAATTTCAAAATCCACACTAGTAGAAGTATAATTGCGATCCTTGTATGCCTGCAAAAAAGAGCACGGGGTCGCCATATAAGAGCTATAAAGATAATAAAATAAAAATACAATATATGCGTTAACTCTATAAAAAAAAATTTTTTACCTTAATGTCCTTCTGTGCTGCCTCCAAAAATAAAAATTCCCTGTAATCCTCAGTCCACGTCCTTATTGGGAGTTCAGTGATAGTGATACTAAGAGCATTCGCCTTCTCTGACATTTTTCCACTTGTGGTGTATGAAGATGTTTTTGTTTCCTTAATGTCTCCTTTAAACGCTTTATACCATGGAAGCATAGACACCATTTTTTTACCTGCCAATAGGCGTTCTAGGTTTGCAATAACGTCTCGTGGATTATAATTTGGAATAAACGAACTCCATGCTCCTGTTGCTTCACTTCCGTTTACCAAAACCATTGGGATGATTGGAATAAACCTTTTTCAAAAAAGAAAAAAAAATTGAATCATTATAACAACCAATTCAAACAATATCATATAACTGTAAAAATACACATAGATTATAAACTACCATGCAGGCTCAATGAATTGACCATCCTCCTTCAAGTAGTTGAGAAGTTGTTCATCATCCTTGTGAAAAAGATATTGTGTGATAGGAGATAGCTTAGTGAAAAGAAATCTGCCACTTGCATGATCTTTACCACCCTGCAAAGGAATAAGAGACTTTAGAATATGCAATGTATACAAAACATTAAATGTTTAAATTGTATATCTCACCCTCACACGTGTACCAAATTGCCCATCTGGCTGAAGAAGGTTAACGTTGTTACTACCAACAAAATTTTGGGCCATGCCGATAATGGTACCGACTAGACTCGCCTCACCTTCTGCATCATAAGGAGACTCCTCAAACACATAACTACAAAAGTGATTAACTTGAGTTGTCTGAATAATGGGCTTCTTGAAGGCATAGAACAGGATCTTTCTTTGGTGAGGTTTCAACCCATCCACCATTGATGGGATTGATCTTTGGATATCAGCTATTGCATATTGCTTGAACTCTTGGTTGATGAAGTCGAGGTATCGGATGCTCTTCTTCGTTGGGTCAAAATCAGTACCATCCTGCATCAAGAAACCATGATTGTAATGAAATTTGTGTTATGTCTCCCTGATATAAATGGGTCAGAACACCAAAAGTTGCCCAGCATGTGTTTTTACTATACACAATCATTTAGAGTGTTGTATTCATTGAGAACATTATTGTAATATATGGAGTAATATTTTTTTAATCATAACTAAATGCATTAGCTATTTACTCAGTAAGATTTTGAAAGTTGACTCAACACCAATGCACAACGTGCAAGTATTTAAGGCATTGCATATTTGTTACGTTTAAAGAAAAAAAGGAGAGAGGTGTTTTCTGGTCCAATCAATTTCAATCCTACTAAATGATATCTTTTGACCTAAACACAATGATATTCTATCAATTACATTCGACACCATCACTGTTTATAACTAACTTGACAAAAGCCAAACCTGAGGTGCTTGAAGCCAGTCCATTCTGGCACTAAAGGCAAGCTCAATTGCATCACCATCCTCGTCATTTTCCCAAACAAAGTCCTTAACGTGCTGATCAAAATAATACTCTCCTTTTTCTTCAG
The DNA here is from genome assembly GCA_026074375.1 of Tanacetum coccineum. Lineage (NCBI taxonomy): Eukaryota > Viridiplantae > Streptophyta > Magnoliopsida > Asterales > Asteraceae > Tanacetum > Tanacetum coccineum. The sequence continues at coordinate 58,634 of BQNB010007110.1, forward strand.
TTTGAATAGTTTCTTGCCCCTAGAGATAATGAAAAATATTAAAAAATTGAAAAAACAACAATGTATGTATAGATGCTATTCAAAATTTTCATGAACGTACCTTGTAGTACTTTATATTGTAGTCGTTTCCAAATTTTTCCTTCCACGACTCATACTTGGGCATTGAATAGAACAAGAAGACTTTATTAGTCTTCTTGTGAGAGGCCTTAACAATTGGTGCTATGAACGCGCACAAAAAGTTTTTGACTTTTAGTAAAGATGGCCAAAAATAGTGAAGGAAGTTGATCAATAGCCCTTTCGTTTCTAAACCATCATGATCCTACAAAACACATTTAATGTTCTATAAGCATAAAAAATGGCAGATAGTTGATATATTGTGTAAGAGTTATTGGTACACACCTCATCAGCCATAATCATCAATTGTCCATACCTCAAATCCTTAACATTTTCATAGATTTTACCCTCTCGGAGACCAAGAATCTTCTTAATGTTTTGAATTTCAGTGTTTTTCTCCAATTCTTCATGACTTGCTTCCCTCACATTGAGTAACTTACCTTTCAAAGGATATACACCATATTTATCTTTACCGAGAAAATATAATTGAGACATCTGCAAACAATAATAAACATTGTAATAAATGATTGTTTATGTGAATACACTGGAATTATCAAAAAACAAAGAGAAAGACAACTTACTGCAAAAGCTGTGGAAGAAACTCCTTTTGTTAGAATTAAAGTGCAGTACTGGGAAGAAGGTGTATCAGCTAAGTTAGCATCTTTGAGTTCAGGAATATCGAGTTTCCCTACATTACTGTGGAAACTCTTAAACACATAAGAGTCAGCAACTGCAAAAACATGAACAAGACAATAACATAAGTTCTCAAACCCACACTAATTTAGAATTTTTTAAAAGTGATTGGGCATACTTTTCTCTAAAAACTCAGGTGTGAGTTGACACGTTGATCCAAAACTGCCCTCATTAGTAGTCAACTTTTCTTTAGTTTGCGAATCAAAAGTAGGGTCGTCAATATGAGCATTGACAAACACCCAAAGGTACCTCTTTATTTCATTTGGTTGGAGATCCACAATCTCGGCAAGGTAATCGGTAATCTGGCTGGTTATATACTCGACATGTGAGCCTCCCTTCATTGTCGCAATATTATTCACAAAACTCACCTAATTAATTCATAGAATATTTAGCTCATAAACTCAATACAAATTTTTATTTTATTTTTTTGGTAAAGAAAAAGTGAATGTTGATCGAACCAGAGACCTTTTGCGTGTAAACTAAATGTGACTGAATACAAAAATTTATACCTGGTCAAAATGCTCAAGATGCCCATCAGCCACAGCAACACAAATCTCCCATCTATCGTTAACTTTCTCACAAATCCTATATAAAATGAGAGATGATTAGCATCAAAATTAGGAAATAAGTAATCATCATAAAAATTAAAAAGAACCTAACCTCATAGTATGAGTACCAGATGCTTGGAGATAAAGCTCAACATAGTCTTTAAACGTTCTAGGTAGAACAGATGTTCCATCTAGTTCAACCTTCACACCCACACCCGAACAGCATCCTGCTAAGTCGACCACCCGTCTCTTCATCAAAGCGACTATATCATCTTTAAGTGCTATATGAGGTCGAAATGAAAAGAAACACCATTTTTCACTTTGACTGAACTTTCTCATAGTGTGCTTCAATTTCTCCCCCATGTTCATAAGCACCTAAACAACAATCAGATGTGTATTTAATATACAAATATAGCACTTTATGAAGTATGCAAAATCAAAACTCTTAAGAGTGTGTTAGCATTAGTTTGGTTTACGGCCATGAACTCGAGTTAATAATATGGCCATGTGGGATTTAAGCCGATAAACAACTCTAATCCAAACACCCCCTTGCCGCAAAATCCAAGGCCCATCCATCCCATTGGGTAAAAAAAAAAGTGAGCTAATAACAAATACAGAATAAGATATTAAAACAAAACCCTAGTTACAAGGTATATAAACCCTAATTTAATTAAAACACCCATATCAAAAAATTAGTAGTGAGAAAATTATATACCTCTTCAGATACCTCATTGCCATCCCCCTTGATAATAAAACTAATCTTATTATCAGCAACATCTATCTTAACTAAGATATCTTTTACACCTTTTCTATCAGCTGCGCTTATAAGTATTCCGTCGAATATTTGGTAAACAAGTGGTACGAAGATGATTGTTTTTTCTATCATCTCGTCGTCTTGCCAGATCCATAAGGTTTCTTCGTTTCTTTCGACGGTTGTTTTTTCTATCATCTCTTCGTCTTCACGGATAAATAAGATTTTACGTGTAGTGTAGTATCGTGATGTTACCAAGCTAATATATATCTTATGTTTTTCACTAGTTTTAAGCCCATTATTTTTTCAGGCCCAACAAAAAAAAAAAACCGCTCCATTTTATCCATCCATTTTATTTTCATCTAATGTTTTAGATTAATTCTTATTTTAATTTAATTAAAAAACCCACTTTCACCCTATTTTTTAAAAATTAAATATCTCACAAACCGTTAATCGTTACGCAAAACGAAACATACCATCGCGACGAGAATTAAATCATCTTTCTATAGAGGGGCACTTCTATATACTTTCGACGAATTTTTTTTTCGATTTTTTTCTCAGCCACGTCTGGAAAAATCTCTTGTGATTTCATAAAATCACATGTGATTATGATACAAATCTCATGTGATTTTTTCAGGCGTGATTGAAAAAAAATTTCGAAAAAAGAGTTCGTCGAAAGTATATAGAAGTGCCCTCTATAGAAAGATAAAAAAAATACTCGTTGTGATACTTTCGACGAACTTTTTTTCCGATTTTTTTTCAATCACGTCTGAAAAAATCACATGAGATTTGTATCACAATCTCATGTGATTTCATAAAATCACATGTGATTTGTGATACAAATCTCATGTGATTTTTTAAGACGTGATTGAAAAAAAAAATATTCACAGAAAGATATTTTTTGATTTTTGGTGAATCTTGTACTCATATAAGTTTTTGCTTATTTATGTTGTGATGGTCTATGAGCCATACCATTTTATGGAAATAGGGCTTGCAAAGCCAAACAAGGAGCTACAATTTTCTAAAGTCATGGAAGACAAATTAGAAAATCCGTTCTTAGAAGCAGTCCAAAAGGCCAGAAACCAAGGTCTTAAAAGAATTGCAGAATTAATCCTTCAAACAATTACAGAAGGAAATAAAAAAGTAAATTATGCAGATAGTCATTGTATTATCGTCAGTCATAAGACGAGTACAGAAGAAGACATCAATCTTCTCAATCAATTTGGCCTCCCATTTCTCAAAAATACAATTGAAGCCAAAGGTACTACCAAGGAAGCCTATTGCCGACAAGCGAGACAGCTGTTTGAAGAACACTCATGTAATTATTGCATTGAGTCAAAAGAAAAAGAAGTCGGTCCCTCCACTTCAACAAATCAGGTCCCTACCACTGAAGACGAATCTTCATCAGATTAGGTTCACCTACCTAATGGACCCCAAGCAAAGAAAAATATGCCAAAGTGGTTCAATAATTCCACTTTACTTTATTAAAGGAACTTTACCTTTAATAATGACCTAACTTAACCATGATAGAAAAGTAACCAAGGTTAAGTTTGATGCCTTTGTGCATCTATAAAGGATCACCTCCTCTCAGAGTTGTAGGCATTCCATCTTAGACCGAATTCAATATTCTCTAAGAAACTATCATTGTAATTATTTCTTTCAAAATGTATAGTGAGTAGAAACCCTGAAAAGGGTATTATGTAAAATATTCTGAGTATCCTCATTTGAGGAACTCTATTATGAATAAAATCAAAGTTTTCATTCATAACGGCGACGATGGTTATAATAATCGTGACAGAGTCTGATGCAACCGTCAACAAGTACCAAGAAGGCAGATGGCCGTGGGGAAAAAGACAAAAGCATCTAAAAGACAGGCTGGCTTTTATTCTATCAAACACCGTTGTGAGGTACAATGATTAAATTATTCATATAGAGTAAGAATCTCTCGAATGTTTACATAACATCCTTTTCTTACAAAACATAAAGAAACTAAAAACTTTATAAATTTGTTTACAAAATGACTAATCCAGCTCATCTAAAAAATCTTTTTAAAGATTTACAACAAGAAATTCTTGAAACAAAAGAATATATTTCTGATATTGATAAATCTATCATTAGACTTACCAATAGATATAAATCCAGCCTTGAAGAAGGGGGATATGAACATCCGATGACAATAGCAAGAGTTGCTAGCCATCAAAAACAAACAAAAATTTGTTTACAAGAACGTCTAAAGATCTTTAAGCAAAGGGCTGCTGCCCTACAAGTATAAAGACACTACAGGAATGAATTCTTTTCTTCTTGTTTTTGTTGCTGATAAAGGACATAAAGGCATGACACCTTTAATAAATCAAAATTTATTGTCCGTTTTATTAGGACATAATGACTCCTTTAATAAACCAAAATTTATTGAATGGTCCCCTATATATATATATATATATATGATTATAAAAGTTGTTGTTGGGCCTCTTTTTACCGAAATCTTTAAAATAGCATTTCATGGGCTGGCCTTTTCTTTTTGTTGTTATGAAAAAATTGTGAGTTTGTGACTACAATTTTCATATAGCCAAAAAAAAAGGAAGCGGCTCAATGTGGAAAAAAACCCGCTGTTGGCCCAAAATAGAAAAAAAAAATTACGAAACGCATTCTTAACTTTTAACTATTTACGATTTTTTTTATGTAATAAACTTTACTTATTAAATATTTCGAATTGCGAACAAAACGAGCCCATACGCTAAGCCAAAACAAACAAAAAAACTTATTCGGGAAAAAATTTGTCCCGCCGCAACACGCAAACACCCTAGACTACCTAATAACTTTAAAATAAACGCCCAAAAAAAACCGGCCTACGCTAAGTCAAAAAAAAATTATTCAGGAAAAAATTAGCCCAAAATTATGCCCCGCAGCAACGCGCGGGCAATTTGCTTGTATAACTCAATTGTCGTTTAATACGACGTAGTATTGGCATGGTTGCTACAGTGCCTTTTTATTTGGGCTCCCACTTTGGGCCGGCCCACTTGACTCTTTTTTTTCTTCATACTTATTCAACATTTGTAGTTTTGGCATCGATTGCTACAGTGTCTTTTTTTATCCTATTTTGGGCCGGCTCACTTGCCTTTTTTTAATACTTACTCAACATTTGTGCCGCGAGTATAATAACGTAGACCAAACAATTAGGCAATAAAGGTTGTCAGGATCTAGATCCTACCTGGGATCGTTTTTCTTGTTGCAAGATCGGAATCGCATGATCGTATGAGGATCGGATTAGGATCGTAAATACCACTAAAGATATTTTTCTATTAGGAGTTACACATGTTTAGAGAGTATCTAATATCAAACACAGTTTAATGCGAATTTTTATATGAAAATGTACCATATAAATAGCGATAATGCAATCCCTTCATTAAGTTCAAATTTTAATCGTTAGATTGATGTGACTGGACTTAAAATAGACACAAAAAAACAATAAGAAACATAGGCTTCTAATAGAATCCGATTGTTAAAGATCCTACGATCTTGTGTGCGATCCTACGATCCTACACCGATCCTACTCGATTTGAGATAAAAATATGGGCATGTAGTAGGATCGGATCGTTTACGATCCTACGATCTTACGTGCGATCCTACACCGATCCTGCTTGAATTAAGATCCTACAGCGATCATGATCGTTTTCTATATGTGGGATCGTAGGATCGTACGATCCTATGATCAAGATCGCGATATAGAAAAAAAAATTGTCGTCACAAAAAGGAAAAAAAATAGTGTTTTACCAAAAAAAAAAAGTTGTCGTCACAAAAAGGGAAGAAAAAAAATTCTTACAAAACGTGCCCTCAACTTTTAACTATTTACGACATTTTCGAATCGCGAACAAAACGAGTCCAATATTGCAATGCTCCTGACATACACAAGATTTTATAAGAATTGTTGAAATTTAATATAAATAGGAAAACAAAAACAAAATTTACAAAACGTACTCTCAATTTTTATGTATTTACGACTTTTTTATATAATAAACTTTATTTATCAAATATATAACGCATATCCACCGAAGCGCATAAAATTATATTAAAAAGAAACCCCAATATAGCAAAAAAACAAACTTTTAAACATGATGCCCAACACATAAGCCCATATAACAAAAAAAACTATTAAACACAAGGCCGAAAAAATAAACACGCACAAAACACAACCAAAGACCCAAATAAACTGACTTACAAAACACCTCAAATACCGTAAAAAAAACACCAACACCTAAGCCGCATAAGACATATTCTTACACCTCATTGATTCCGAAAATATTCAAAATAAACCGCCTTACATTTACCCAAAAAATATAAAAAAATTAACGGTCCGCAGCAACGCGCGAGCAATTATGCTTGTTAAAGTTATCATACAACATTGCCTATGTGCAAGTCATTTACTAGCAAGCAATTTTGTTTTCTAATATCAAAATTGGGACAATCACCACTGTTATAAATAGAGGATGACCTTACAACCAAAACCTTAGAAATATATATAATAAAACTTTATGTGAAATTTGCTCAAACATGATCAATAATTTGGAACATCTTGACTAGACAATTTATGCCGACATCTAACCTTGCATAATAAGTACGAGTACGAAAGTATGAATAATAAAACCAATACAAATAAGAAGTAACATCAATATATTTACTTTGACAATATCCTAACATTAAGTTGGCAGTTGGACCGAGTACCATTTATTTATTATAAGGTGTATTTCAGAACATGAATCTAGATTAGTTTTATTTAATTAAATGATTAGCAATGACAATATATAGTTTTTTTTAAATGGGTTAGTACGGATATAGTTAGTGTAGTTAGTAGGAACTCACTCTCATTCGTCTAGGAGGATATACCACCATGAAGAAACTCGAACTTGAGACCTCTCACATGAGGAAGAGCTCCCTGACCAACTCTGCTAGACAGACGCTGGCAATGACAATATATAGTAGTTTTAATTTGTTTGTGCGTATAATTATTTTATATTTTTTATATGTTAGTTAACAAAGAGTGAATAAAGTTTGTGAATAAAATTGTAATCAAATACAACAGATCGTATTAACTTTTAGTAATAAGCAAGTCTACTTTAGTAAAAACAACATTGCTCCTATGTTTTTAAACAAAACTATGCAAGTAATTAAGAAAGACCAAAGTTTGATATTTTATACAACTAACCCAATCCCGCCGAAGCAAGTAATTAAGAAAGACCAAAGTTTGATATTTTATACAACTAACCCAATCCCGCCGAAGCAGGTAAGGGGGAGATTAAATGTAGACTGAGCTTACCCCTACCACAACGATAAACCTGACAGTAAAGAGACTGTCAGGGGACCTATGTATAACAAAGATATGTAATTATTATAGTAATCACCACGGTTCACAACCTTGCCATAATTGTATTTTTTTTACTTCAGCTAAATTGTGAAAAAAAATAACATTTTGTGTTCACTCAAGCTTATTAGCTTTGTGAAAGAATAAAAAAGGACTTTCTTCAGCTAGTTTGTGATGCACTTGCCATATATGATACACATAGCAGGTGATACATCTGGGGGTGTTTGTCTTACCTTTTATAATGGTCTTATAGCTAAATAAACAAAGTATAAGTTCATTTGTAACGGCTTTGAAAGTTTGTCAACTCAAGCTTTTATGATTGTCTCATAAACCATTGATCTCATTAGATAATGAAGGCATTTGTTTAGGCTTATTTGGCTAGCTTATGGCTTATTGAACTTTTGTAAGTCTCAAAAACTCAATTTTTTTGGGGCTTACAAGCTTATAGCTTACTTAAGTTGATCAGCTCATGAGACTAGGAAATTGAGCTTGAAACTTTCAGAGGGTTTTATAAACTCATAATGAGGTCAAACAAGATTTAACAAACACTCCCCGAGTTAAGACGAACACCCCCTCCATAAACAGTGGCCACTATAAGCATCATTATAGTCTTGACAACTAACCATTGATATCAAAACTTGATTTGCCGAAGACATAGCAAGCAATCAAAATGCAAGCAACAAAAACGTCAAATGAAAACAAAGTTCACGAAAAGATAGTTCATACGGATCTACAAGCTTAAAAAGAGGGTATAACGAAAACTATAGTCACCAATCAAGACTAGAACATAAATAAAATTATAAAGCCAAAGTGCAAACTGCAAACCATAACCAAGCGTCTACTGGAACGGTTTAATACATGTTGAAATGCTTAAATCCAGCCGCTTAACTTTTGGGGTGATATGCCACGATCTATCCATCCACGCTATTTATTCCAACTGATTCAACAAGAGGGAATGGCACAAAAAGGAAAGGTTATTCTATTGACACTCACTTCAATAAACAAGAATCATCAATCCACATCTGGTTACAAATTCATTAAATGTGTCGAGTTAAAGGCACAAGCAAAAATACCCAATACCAAGAAGTCATCTCAAGAGTATTAATAGTCGGTGTAAACCTAAGTTTATAGTATATACAAAATTACAATGGTATAACGTATCTCTAATCATATTTATTAGTATTTAAGCAATCTAAAATAAGTGTTTGTGGGCCAGCCAAACCCAACCCGGACTGTGTTGAGTTTTTTTTTTTTTTTTGAACGAATTGTGTTAGAGTTTAATCTGCGCACTAAAACAGCCTTAGTTAACCCAGCCTGTTTTGAGTTTTGATCCTAATGCAATTGTCAAGATGTACTATACGTAGATGTCAAGTTTCACTAAAAGGCAAACTTACCTATTAATCGTACAATGAGTTTAAGAGTTGTGATCGCATTAGCAATAAGGTCAGACCAAGTACCGACAAGTTATCTCAAATTATAGAATTACGATTCATATTAAATGCCCCAATATAGAAAATGCATACAATATATGTAGTGTTTATAGCACATTATACACATTATGAAGCGACCATTTTTAAAGAAATTGCATTTTGGTGAATCTAAAAAACCATCTATATTGCGACTTTTATCCATACGTGATCTTTATGTATAACATACAAATAAAAGCACAAATCATTGTGAAAGTATACGTCAGTATACAGCTCTGAAGCACGGATACTCCTATTCGTACCCGTTTGGGAACGCCATGGGAACGGATACGCCATGGATACGCCTCCGAAACGTTTCCCTTATAATGGGAACGTTTCCTATGCCGTTTCCTGGCCGTATCTTATCCGTATCTGGAATTCCAAGGAGTTTCAAACCGTTTTTAGGGTTTTAACTTTTAATGGGCTTTTTTATTCACTAAACCCAACCGTCTTATACATTATTTATACACAGTCTTCCATATTCTCTGCCATCATCACTCATCAGATCACTCTCGTAAATCTATTATGGCTTCTCAAGAAACACAAGATCAACCTCCATTGTGGTCATATGTGAGTTACTTACAGTTGTTCTAGTCTTCTAGATTAGGCATGGTGCCAAGGAAACTAGGAATTTCTCCACTCAAACTGTTATTGTGCAAGTCACTGCAATCAAAATAAACAATTGAAATAGTATTAATGAATGTTATACATTGTATTAGAAAAAAATTGCACATATCTTTTTTTGTAGTAAATAAGTTGTATATATTCTTTCTGACAGTTGCAATGACTTATCTGTCTCAAAAGCTATCAAAAAAAGTGTTTATTTCAATTTGATCCCATGACTTGATAAAAATCACATAAATTCACGATAGTGTTTACTAGATTTTTATTGCAATTTGGAGTTTACATTTACATCAATATATATCTATTTTGGATTTTCTTTAATATATTTTTAATTTTTTATAGATTTTTATTGCCGTATCTATGCCGTTCCCGTATCTTGAATTTTTGATTTTTGCCGTTTCCCGTTCCCGTATCGTCCCCGTATCCCTTTGCCGTTCCCGTTTCGGTGCTACATAGTTCACCACGCAAACAGTACCCATCTATAAGTGCACTATAAGTGACTACATATGGATGTAGACCTTTTCGTACCATTGCTTGAATAACAAGCTCTGCATCTTTTACTGAACCTTGCTTGCAAAAAGAATCTACCAATATGGTATATATATGTAAATCTGGAGGGATTCTTTTCTCCTCCATATCTATCAACATTCTTGCAGCCTCACTCTCTCGACCAAAGTTACATAAACCATGAATCAAAGAGGTATAAGTGATAACATTAGCATGGACGCCTTTTTCAGTCATCTCATTGAAGAGCTGTAGTGCATCATCAACCATTCTGTCTTTGCAGAGGCTATCGATGATGGCATTGTACTGTTGTACAAAGGGTCTACATGACCCCTTTTCCATGAACCTGAGCAATTCAAGGGCCTTGCTAGTGTGACCAACTTTACAGAGGCCATTAATAACAGTTCCGTACATAACCTGATTAGGCTCACAAAGTTTATCTCTAATGAGTTTCTTGAACAATTCAACAGCTTCGAAAACCTGATCAGCAAGAACAAGCCCGTTTATGAGAGTGGCATAGGTTGCCAAATCAGGAGGATGGCCTAGCTTGAAGATGGTGGCTAATAAGGCAAAACTATAATTGACTTGTTTAAGGCGGGAATAGCAGTTGATAGAGATGTTCATTGCATAGAGATCTTGTGGAATACCCACGAAACTCATCTTTTTGTAAAGATTAAGAGCAGTTGTATAATGTTTCATCTTGACAATATTATGAATGAGCTTGTTAAATTCAATGACGGAAGGTGGAGGTTTTCTGTGAAGCATTTCATCAAACACCCCGAGTGAATTTTGGAACAGAGAAGAATCTTACACTCATCAAAGTGTAGATTGAATTAGTAAAATAATTAGTGGGAGAATAATGCGGAAACAGAAGAAAGGAATTGGCTTTTATTATTACGAATGCGAAATCTTTGGGACAACATTTTTAAGGATGAATCTGTTATTTATGGCTCCCCAGGTCACCAATATCAACCCAACTTTCATAGTAGTAGTATTATCCATGGTAAACAAAAAAGTTAGAATCTATGGTTAAAAAAAAACGTATGCAATGATTTTATTTAATAATTTTAATACAAAAGTTAAAAGTGAAACAAGACAAAAAAACAAAGAAATGAACAAATAAATGAATCAAAATAAAATAATCATAACAAATTAGGAAAAATAAAGGTTGTCATTGTAATTTGATATTACAAAAAAATGGTACGGAAAAGGACGTGACGTAAAACCAGTATGGATTAACTCTGAAAAGGATACTTTTTATGTGTTAAGGATCATTTTTATCCGCCAGGTCACCAATATCAACCCAACTTTCATAGTAGTAGTATTTACATAAAGGTTTTCGAAAGAATGGCCAGTCATAGAATCCGAATGATCATGTATAAAGACTTCAAAATGTATATTTGCTGAGAAATCTGAGTTTTTGTAAAGATGTCTAAACTATAGTTTTTACAATCTGAATATAAAACGATTGCATTCACAAGAAATAAACTGTATTAAATATAAAAAAACAAATTTTATAACATAATAAATTCAAAGTTAAAAGTATTTTAAACAAAACATGCAACATATCACTTCCCAAATATATTTCATCAAGCAAACCAAGTACCCATAGGTAGTATTTCAAATGGGCAATCTTGGAAAGACTTTCAAGATTCAACAACAACAACATAGCAAGGTTAACACATACAGCAATTAAAATTCTTAAAAAAAATATAATTCTGAAAACCACCTGTACGACCAAGAACTCATTAAGTCCACGGAAAGAAGAGATCACTGGGTAACTACAAATTTATTACCATTGCTCCAATATGTTAATGAAATACTTTGGTTTCTAACTAGGAACAACCCAAAATTACAAGAACATATAATACCAAGTCATTGCAGCCTATCATCACAGGTACATTTTCATATGTCAACAACAGCAGCAACGCAAATTCCATATTCCAACCAAAAGAATGATGTTGAACAACAAAATTCATCTCTTCTTTTTAAGGGGGAAATCTACAGGCATTACAAACAACCCCATTTGATTAACGGTATGAGTATCACATCCATCAATGTGATTACAAAAAATAATCTGGAGTCTTGCGGGTAGCATCTGGTTCAATCTGCTTTGGCGCTGGATCAAACTGAAGAAAGTTTTGATCCATGTTCTCCCCTATTTCAAGAATGGCGGCCATGTTTCCACACCGGTAACAATAGTTTGGAGCACTAAATACTGTCACCACATTTTTATCCTGAGAGACCATAAGCAAAATATACAAGGTTATATAATCTTTAGGTACTCCACCCAGTTTTTTAACAGAAAGAAAATGTTATTTGACAAGTGCTCTTTATGAACATCAGAATAACTAAAACATAGTACCATTTTAGAATTTAAACCTCTTAAGTTGAACTTAAAATGATAAATGCATAAAAAACATGTAACATGGTTTTTTAAGAGGATATACACTACCCAAGTATCAATTTGGTTTCTTTTATGCCAATTCTAATCATAAACTAGCCACAAAACTGTAAAATAACTAAAATGTCCTCAACTTTAAAAGAATTAAAATAATATGAATAGAGTAATGATATAAAGTCCTAAACTTTTTCATTCTAATCCTCCCAACTGACACTTGTTGGTAATTCATATGCCTACAACGTAAGCATCACATAAACATTTGCAAAGTGTCCATTAGAGGAATTAGCGTGGAGAATTTAAGAGGAGATAGCATTGTTTGAACAATAATAACTTGAATCTGCAATTCCTAATTTCCTAGTCGCTAAATTTGAAAAATTAAAAGAAAATCCAATAGGGGCAATAACCCCAAATCGCCTCATCGTAATCCTGAACCATTTTTAGTCTCTTCTTAATATATTTTTTTAATTTTAAAGGTATTTCCTTCATCCAGCAAGTTTTTGGCCAGACTTCACATAGATGAAACCAAACTAATACGTGAAGCCTATAACGCTGTCTCCATACTGGGTGGCCTTAGTTTAGCCTTTTTAATACGTGGTAGCCTATGTACACATTATCACACTCTTTTAATAGTGAGGCTCACTGACCTGGGCCCAGTTGAAACCCTCCATCACAAGCTGATGGGCTCTTGAGATGAGACTCAGTCCATTTGTGTGGTTAAACTGAGATGCTATATCTTGTCCAAATGTATAGCCAGCTCCACGGGGAGAAATTCCCCACCCACATCTGTCATCTGGATCAGACCACAAGAGATCACACATTGGTCCTTCATGTGGGACCTACAAAGCCACAATAAATACTTCAGTAAAGAGAAATCACCAATTTCAGCAGGACAACCAGAACTAATGATATGCGAAATAGAAATCAGCAGTTTCTGCATTAAATGAGATACAAAGGTCTTTCATGTGGGACCTACAAAGTACCTCTTGAATGCGGTCTAGTGCTCGGATATTGTCTAACGTATCCAAGGATGGTGAAAGTCCTCCATGCAAGCAGAAGATCTATGAAGCAAATGAATCCATTAAGCATAGCTATAAGATGATATGTATTGATAAACATGAATGTGTAATTCTAACCTGGCTCTCGATAAGGGCCGTAAGGGGTAGGTAATCAAAAAGGTCGGTAAAATGCTTCCATACATTTGCATTTCCATACTTTCTCAAGCATTCATCATAGAATCCATATCTGTGTTTACCAAAGATACACAGGAGAAACAAAATAAGGGGAAGGTAATGACAGAGTACGTGATATGACCCTTTAAGATTAAATATAGCACTATTTGCACGAAAACAACAAAAGAAACCTTCAAGAAATGTTTAGTCAACGGGATGCCGTATATGCCAAATTATGTAATATCAGGTAGACAGAGATTCCAGACCCACTCTATCCCCCCACCAATGCACGTTAGAGCAAACCCTTGATGCACATGAGTACTATGAATGAGCAGTTAGAGTCAAAGAATTTAACTCGAAAGGAAAAAGAAAGCCACGAGCATCTATATGATGTTATAAGTAACTAGCACACACTGTTCTGATTCATAGGGAAGATGGTCAATAAACAATAAGCCCCTTGGCCCATGCAGGTAATATGTAATCATGTGCATTGCCTTTACATGGTCAAATTGATACAATTCATGGGGACGATACGCAGGAAGAGAAAGAAGCAGTCATCTAGAACATCCTTTATATTGTGGTGGACAATAGACATTAATAAGAGAACCACATACTTTTCTTTCACCTGATACTTCAATGAAGTGACAAATAAGAGAAAACGGGAGGGTGTTTGCATACGGTTGATAGAAACTTGAAGCCGTCATACCAAAATTTGTGAGATCATAAGGAGAAAATGAAAGATAGCAGTGATAAATATTGGACTAGAAACTAACAAGATCGCAAAGAAGACGACATTCCTTGCAAGAAATACCCATAGACTCACGTCACATGCAACATGTATGGAAAGGCAAAGACACGTGTTTCACGTTATAATTGTGATTGATGTTAGTTACAATCTTGTAGATACACTAATGCCTATAACAAATTGAGTAGCCAATCTATAGTAGGACATGGATGACTTTGGTCTACTATAATATGGAAGCAGGACTTGTAAGCTACAAAATTCCCCTTGCAAGTTTGGTTATTTAAACTGCAAGAATGTGTCCCCTTCAGGCTTAGCTTCTGGTGATGTGGAAGTACTTCCCTCCAGTATCTGCATGCTTTGGACGTGGGTTTTCTGGGTTAAACTTGTCAGGGATGACTAGATTTCATGATAACTACTTTGGTATTATCAGAACATCAGAAAGCCCCTTGCGTAAACACAATAGTAAAGTGAGAAGCTCCACTATTTTGCATAATATCATCTAAAAGAAATTTCAACTCTCTGAACACGGCTGAGCAGATCTCCTAGAAGTTTCAACAAATCAAAGCTATGCACTATCATTTTTCACAAAGCTTGGATTGGTGGGAGAGGCATGTGCCAATACTCGGTACCCGGGAGAAATTTTCAAACGTTATGAGGCTCGACAAATCCCTCTTCTACCGTTTATATGAAGCTTATCTAGAGGGGAAATTTGGCACTCATGTGACATAGATAGCATGACAGTGAAAGCAATTTGCAAAGAAAACCTGATCTACCAAAGACCATGAAATTAGCATATTTGCATTTATGTTATACTTCCATAATTAACATCAGATTATCTTCTATGCATGACAAAGACCGTGAAATTATTATTATCCTATGGACCATACAGGAAAGGAATCAATCTCTCATTTTGAACTTTAGGCTGCCAAAAAATGGGTTGTTTCTTACATAAGAAAGTAAAAGGCCTTACACTTGAGTGATCTGTCTGCTCTCATGATTTCCCCGTAGAATTGTAAGTCTATCTCTATAACGAACTTTCAGCGCCACTAAGAGTGTGACAGTCTCCACTGAATAATACCCACGATCTGCAATATCAATCTGATTAGAACAGTCTTAAAATATTCACCTGTTCAAAATAGTACACATGGAACAGATATCCTTGACACACGAAAGAACCATTTAATTGTGGTGTATCAATATAAATTCACAAACATAACTGAAAAAGACTTGCAAACAAGTCTAAGTAATCATGACTCATGAATGACTTGATTGTAAAGTCAGCAGCACCTTTATAGATGATAATAAGAATGAATTAGCATACAAGTAATAACTAACAAAATAACAACATAAAAATTAAAACATACTCTTTATTTTTCAAAGGGCTAACCAAGTGAATTACAATTGCGAGAGACTAATTAAATTGAAGCTTAACCTTACCCCTAGTCGCTTACAATTGCTAGTAACAAGGACTCGTCTCTAATAAGCACAAGGAGACACACTTGAGACTTTGCAAGACCATATACCACAAATCATAACACGAACCTCAAGCAGACTGCAGACGCAATGTTACACACTTACACGACCCGAAAATATATTTTTTCAACAGTTCAATTCGACCTAGTTTTGGACTATTTAGCTTATGATGCAATCATTCCTTCCCATATGCAGGTCTATTGCCCTCTTCTACTTCAGTATTGAACTTCACATCAATTGTTCTTTTTAATGCAATGAGAATGTATAGTGTATATGTTATAGCTTTACCACAAACCCATCTTAAGACATATAGATTGCAAAAAAAAACCCACTTTCTCACCGTAAATACTATCCTAGCAACCTATTTGGTAAATCATTTCCAGTTAATGTCACAGACACAAAGATATTCACCGTAGAATAT